>JAUJPO010062346.1:0-27503 GCA_032270745.1 Tiaropsis multicirrata | reverse complement strand
CCGATTTTCCGAATATTCCGACACAAGAAGCTCAAAGTCAAATCGGAAAAATCGGAATAAAAAGTCGAACACTGAAATCCACCGCCGCCCGAAAAAAAACGAAAGAGATTTGAAGGGTCATCGGGGCTGACCAATAATTTCACAGATATATTGTTTCCTCAGACAATTTTCTAACACTGTATATGCCTCATGTACAGTTAGTCTGTAAAAGTAAGCCAAACCCAAAAATAAAATCATTATTGAGAAATGTTTTTAGTAGATTTTACTATAGGTACTATAACACTTTTATTGCTATTTTCCTACATTTTTGAGAAATTGAAAAGAACTGAGGCCTATATAGAAAGTTGCTCATCTCCAAAATTTAAATATCTTTTATGTAAAATAATTTTTCTATTTCCTGTATTTCTTAGAACTCACCTCAAGTGTCACCTTCACCTACGTCCACCAAGAAATCAGCAATCACTCTCACCAAAACACTCTTAAAACCCGTTACCACATCAACCGTCGCTGCTCCAATTGTAAACAAACCTGAAATCAAAGCTCCTACTCCCACAAAAGCACCCGTTACGGCGGACAAGGTGACCGCTAGTAAACCAAAACAAACTGTTTTTGAGGTTAAAGAGGAAACGAAGGAAGAGGAGAAAGCGAAACCACTGGTAAAAGAGGAAAAGAAAATTGAAGAGATAAAAAAGGATGAAGCGACCAAAACGAGCAAGAAAGAAGACAAGAAAGCGACATTAAAAAAGAAGGAATCCCAACCGCCTGTAACCGAAAATGTGATAGTGGAAGAACAGACACCGAAACCTGAAGAAAAGAAAAAAGAGAAGAAAGATGAACGGAAAACTGAAGAAAAGAAAGATGAACTGAAACCTGAAGAAAAGAAAGATGAAGGGAAAGATGAGAAGAAAGAACAAAAGAACGAGCAAACGAAAGAGCAAAAGAAAGAACAGAAGAAGGAAGATACAATCGAAGAAAATAAAGAAGAGGCTAAAGAACAGAAGAAGGAAGAGAACAAAGAGGCCGTGAAAGTCAAGCAAGAAGAAAAAGTTACGGCAACGGCGATGGCGATGAAAAATGTACAAACTGTTACTAAGCAACCTGTTACCAAGCAACCTGTTACCAAGCAACCTGTTACCAAGCAACCTGTTACCAAGCAACCTGTTACCAAAAAACCTGTTAGCAATGAAGCTGTTACTAAGGAAGCTGTTACCAAGCAACCTGTTGCTAAGGAAGCTGTTACCAAGCAACCTATTGCTAAGGAACCTGTTACCAAGCAACCTGTTGCTACCAAGGGTGCTGCTGTTAAAGAGCAAGCTGAGTTGAAAAATTTCGACCCCAAGAAAACAGGTATACCAATCATTTAAATTTATTATCAATTGAAGTTCTTCTCAGAAACGCTATTCATTCATGGTATGGATGTTTGCCCTTTTTTATTATGATGCATTATTACATTATTACATTGTGCAAATGCTAGAATCTGATTGGATAAAAAAGTGACGCCAAAAACTGCAATGATTTCATGTAGTCAAAAACTTACGATTTATAAACCTAAAAAACCTTAAATTGGACGAAGTTCCCTTAGAAATGAAAATTTGGGACAAAGCTAATAATCTATATAAAAATTGTTTAGTCGTGCATTACGTCGAATAATAACCGATGTCATTCTCCAGTTATGTCCTCCCAAACAGTTATTATAGGGTTATTATCATTTTATAATGCAGCATGATTTAATGTGAAAAGGCTTTTTTTGAGTTACACATATCATGCTTAACCAATTCATTGATAGCTGAATATAACAAATATTCTTTCTTCACTTTATAGGACCTCTTACAATTGATGTCAAAGAAGAAAAGGTAACCAGCTGTTTTGAATCTTTTTGTCACCAACTCAAGCCCTGTTTGTCTTTTGTAACCTTCGCAGAAGGATTATTTTAGAGTTTTTTTCCTTTGAGTAATTCTGAAACCATGTCAGGTAGATTAGGGAATATTTGCTAGTTTATTAGATGGGGGGTTCTCCATTCAATTTGTTCAAAAAAGTCGAATCAGTCTTGAACCACAGCTCTATAATAATTTGATTGAACTAAATGTACACCTTAACTTTACGATTGTTGTTTCCAATCCAACCGTCAGGTTGATTTGAACGAAAGTACAGACTCATTGAACGAACCACCGCCGAAGAAACGTGCCATAGATGCAGACGTTGTGAATGCAATCACCGAAGCTGTAGCTTCACCTTCACCCAAACAAGTCAAAGGAAAGAAAAAGGGTAAACTCCTATTTGTTTTTACCCTCAAAAGTTTCATGTTTTAGTTTAATTTTGTCTTCTTTATTTGGGATGAATCGTCATCTTTACCAAGGAAAAAAAGGTGTAGTATTGATCAGATGCTATCCTAAGAAAATATAATACCAGGGATTCATTTCTGACCCATACAGCAGATAATGATATGTTAGAAAAAATATGGAAAAAGAATAGAGAAAAGCAAGAAAAGTTGGCCTAGGACCCGGTGCGGATCACATCCGAGCGACAGAGGGAAAAGGAAAGAATTGAAAATTGAAGACTTTACGTAGAAAAAAAACAATAGACAAAATATTCGACCAACAGAATGAACCTCTTAAACCAGGAAATACTAGTATGAGTCGCTAGTTCATACATCCTACAAACAAGTGGAGCGCTACCCACCACTTGACTTTCTAATTTAGTTCATTCTGGACCTACACAGTCTTGTCCTTCTGTGTCATTAGAGTTTATTAGTTGAAGGTTTTATATGACTCTTTTAACATTTTTATGTGCAGATTTTCGAGTTGTACGATTATTGATCATTTTCAGTTGCATTTTGAAATAACGATTGTTCTTTTACCTCAACAGGTCGTCAACCACGTGGTGGAAGAAGAAAAACCCTATCCGGTTCAATGAAAATCGAATTGCCCGTAAGTTTAATGTAAAAAGGTCACTTTTGAGGACTGTCTCTTTCAAACGATGGCAATTATTATTGTTTATATTATTTAGATACCTTTACCCCGGATAGCCTCTTCAGTTCTAGTGAACTGTTATCAATTGGGGTCCTGCCTTTCTTTCTAAACACCTACAAAGGAGCCTATAAGATTTGAAGTGATTACCAATTTTCACCACCGAAGGCTTCGAGGGGGATCAAACTCGGGACCCTTTCGATCCTAAGCTTAATGCTCGGACCACGTATACGACCCCTTACGCAATGTTTTATACGGAAGCATCCTTAAAATCCGGGTGTTTGCTTCCAATAATTTTGAATTTCTAGCAGTAAAATGATGTGAGAAGCATCCGGCTTTTTGAGATGTTTCCGTAGAAAGGATATCGCAATGGATATCATAATTATAGATTGACCCTGTGAAAGATAAGCATGAAATTTTGAATTTAAATGGAATAAAAAAACGAAAATCAATTCTGATTTTTTTTAGCTTGAAGACTCAGTAGAGAAATCAGATATTGAATTAGATGCAAGTGCAGAGCTAGATGATTTGGATTATGATCGGAAAATGCGCCCACCTCTTACACCCTCCATTAGTTCTTCGCCCGCCAGTCCCGCCCTTAGTGTGGGCAGGTAAGAGATCGTTATTTTTTTCACTTTGCAACTTTCTTTGTTCTTTAGTGACATAAACCTTACTATATCTTACTTTATTGTACCATAAATGTTCACAGAACTACATAGCTTTTAACGGAGTAAGAGTCTAGTGTGACAGCAAAATCTCAGGCTTTCAGGGTTTGAAATAACGATGTTAACAAGGATATTTGTCCAAGTGTGTTCTGAATCTAACAATGTCCGATCGATGTCTGACCGCTATTTCAATCTAAGGGTTTGGGATCTCATGAACCTCTATGTCAGAACGATACTATTAGTAGTGTAAAACACCAAGTGTGTTTCGGGTCGGACATAACAGGTTTTGAGACGGATAGTCTGAGTGACCGCTATTTCAAGCCTTGGGCTTTAGAATCTCATGAACCTTTCTGTCAGAGCGATATGCTGTTCACTTTTATTACTACCACTATTATTTTATAGCAATTGCGACCCTGAACAAGCACAACAACAACGCGCATGGAGAAAGAGCATCATGTTAGTTTGGAAAGCCGCAGCTTCTCATAAGTAAGATAAAGTCTATGATTTAAAGCCTTTTTTAATGACGTAATGCTAGACCACCATTTACTTGGAAATAAATGAAGATAAACCTTTATTACGTAACGAACAACGGCTGCCTCGTTTTGAATTGAGCGCTATGGTAACCGACTTTAAACGAGGCAGTCGTTGTTCGTGACGTAATTTATGAAAAGGTCTATTGGTTACGCGAAGTCGCGCGACTTCGAAGAAACATTTGTTAACATTTGTCTCGATGAATGGAGACCAGCCTTTAGAATGATGAGAATTGACGAACGCATTTTTTTTATTTGAGTTACAATTTCGCCTACAAGAGTATTCTCTTTTTCGCTATTTGATCAATCAATCTGTTTCTAGCGCATTCTTTTAATATTCTTTCCGAGAGCTAAATCAATCACTTCGAAAAAATTCCGCAGTTGAAAGACTTTTTGTGACATTTTGAAATTTTGAGTATTCTGAAATACTGAATGTTTTATACGAGTTTAGTTGCTTCTCACATAAAACAGTAGCGGCCAACTCTTGCTGTTTACCCTATGCAAGGTGTTACTAATATCGAATTTCTTTTTTCAAGATATGCTAATGTTTTTCTGCATCCGGTTACTGACGAAGAAGCACCCGGTTATTCTTCCATCATCTTCCGGTAAGAACCAAACGAAGTGCTCATCAAACACTGGTGAATTTCTAATCCACATGCAAATTTTGGTTTAGTGATAAATTCAGAAAACTAGTTTATGTTTGCATTGTCATGACAACGACAATATCTTACCTCTACTTCCCCCCTGGATGGAGGCTATATACCGGGTGGTCCAGAAAAAACGCAACGAACTTTAAATTTGCCATTAAACTTGGAAACAATGAACTCTTTTTACAAAATTTGGACCACATTTCCTTTGTTGCATTTTTGACCAATGTGGAAAATTCTATGTTCTTAGCTCAAAAATTTAGAAAATTATCGAAATTCTAATTCATCAATCAAAATCTGACTTGCACAAAAAATGAAAAAATTGACGTCAAATCGAATTCACCTATGAATTATGTGTTTTTGAAATCTAGTTTGAAATGTTTGAGTTTTATTTTCAACTACGTTTTTTTTATTTACACAACAAGTATAGACATGATTGAGATTACTAAATAAATTTAACATTTTGATGCAGACAACGTTCACTTTATTTACTGCTTTCAAACAGGGAGTGAACTGATTGAGTGCCTTCAAAATTTCAGTGACATGTCGTACAGCTTCGGGCCAAATCTTTTTGATTTTCTTCTTCAATCCAAATTCATCGACAAACCTTTTTCTGCACCACCTGGTATGGCCAGTTGTTTTTCTTCAAGCATTATTTCGAACACTTTTAGACAGTGCAATCAAAAGCGGTCAAGTTGATCACGTACACATTAAATACCAATGAAAGATATTTATGGAACGTTTTGGCATCAAACTTCCGTTTAGTTTACTTTATTTTGTACTTGTATTACATTTAGACCGATGGATTTGTCATTGATCAAGAAAAACATTGAAACCGGGGTAGGTACATACAGAGGTGGATACAGAAGGTTCTCCAAAGATGGAGATGGTGATTTTGCTCATATTCCTTATATGGAAGTTAACACTCTCCGTCAAAAAGTTTTGAGTACCTTCTTTATCCGCCACTAGGTATACAATCCTTTACGATGGTGTTGTTGCAGCGGGTTATTTACCGCAAAGTGTGTATTGAAGAGTATCCAAGGGAAACAGAAATACATTCAGGTTATTATTCTGTCGGCTCTTATTGTCCATATTTTTCGGATATTTTTACGGATACACTTTTATTCCCCAGCATGAGAAGTCAATTCTATAACCTCAAATTTTAAATGATGGATATAGTTTTAGAGCAATATCGAGCTAAAATAGATTCATCCTTGTCTCATCGGTGGATCTTCGTGTGTTATATATTTTGTTATAACTGCTTGGGTCATTATGGGAGAATAATGACCGATATCAATGTAATGTTGTTCAGTGTAATGCATGACTAAAGTAATTTTGTAGACTAATACCCAAGCTTTGTCCCACGTGTACAATTTAATGCACCTAGAAGTACCTAGATGGAATGAAGAAGTCGTTGCGCAGTTTTTGTTATTTTTGCGTCCAATCAGATTTCAGCATTTGCAACTTACATACAGATGACGAGTCTCCTGCTCGGGTAATTAAGAGCTCAATAAGAACAATCAATTTCGAAGGTTTTGCATCAACTAAAGAACAAAAGTTTCACCCAAATATTTCTAATTTTAGCTCACGAATATTTTGTTTGTTTTTATTGACAAAAAAAGCGCCATTTGTTTTCATAACAAACCAAAAATAATGCGATCGAGCATTAATGACCACTATAAAAAAACCATTATTGCGTCAAAAGGCTTGTATCCTTCAGACCTGTTAATTGATCACCATTGTGTTCTCTTCCCATCAAAAAGTCGTAAATTTCTAATAATTTATATCCTAACGCGTTGCTATCGTCTTCTACATTTATAATACATTTACCGGTGAGATTTCTTGTATGTTAAAAAACAGCCATATATTGCCTTAAAAAAGCGACTGACATATATCTTATGCGGACCGCAATACTATTTTTGTTTAAGTTTCATTTGTTTGTTTTCGGTTACCTAGGTGATCACGACAACCACAGAATTTCAACGTGATATCATGCTCATGTTTCAAAACGCTTTGATGTATAACCGTAAAGAACACGACGTGTAAGTAGACCCTTAATAATTGCCATGTGAGTAGGCCATCATCTTTGTAGTTTCTCATGCTTTCGGTATACATACATAGTTCTAGAAAGAACGCTTTTTAAATATCGAATCTTTCTGTCCCAATTTCACCTCCTCAACGCCCTCGTTCCATTACTGTGAAGCTTATCATAAAACTATTATATTTTCTCCGCAGGTATCGCATGGCTCAAGAAATGCGCGATGACGCCATGGAACAAATCCAGGTTTGTAAACAGGTGGCGGGGGTTACTGGAGTTGAGTTGAACATTTTTACAAGCTCTCTTTCTAATCGATTGATTTTAATGATCTTTTTACTGTATTGGGCTTTTCCAAATCCGGGGGAATAGGAAATAGAGGATATCCAGGGGATAAGAATTTGAAGACCACGGATATCCAGGGGAGAAGTTCAAAACGGGAAGGCCCATTGCTGTTCATAGAAAAAACGCACCCTTATATTTTTTTGAGAAACTTACTCGAATAGTGGAAGAGCTTTTAAAATGTTCAACGCGGCCCGTTTGTTGGATATCCGTATAACACTGGTTTTTCTTGTGCTCTCACAATATTCGAAAGTCGTTATAAAATTAATAATATATTTAACAAATTTACTGACGCCTTCCCATCATATAAATATTACCATGTCTGGCAATTAATTTATAGCCAGCAGAGACAATGGAATGGCTATTTTTACCCCCTCCGGCCAATTCTAAACCGCTGAGATATTTTAATAAACTCAAGGGCACTCGAGATAATTGGTTGGAATATTTTGTAAAAGACTTTATGTCCGTTTAGCAGTAGCATCCTTTCAAGTTCAACGATATTGCTTCGTTTGTTATTTGTTGCGCTAGGTTAGGCTAGTATCTCGTTATAAAACTAAGAACAGATCAATACAAAATTTTCTTTATAACGATAATTTCAATAACCATTACTGATCTTCTTCAAGTAAAAATGTAATTGAAATGATCGTCTCACCGGTAAGACTAAACGCACCGACAAATATTTTATAGCGTATTTTAGTTTCTACGCTTTGATGGTATCCGACTCAGCATCGAAATTTATCTCAGTTAAAAAGTCAAATTCAAAAATTATAAGATAAGAACCAAACAAAAAAGCTTTTATTCAATTCCAACAAATGCTTCGGTTTAACAATCCTTCAGTAAAGGGAATTTGCTTTTTACTTTTTGCACACAGACATATTTTTCTAAAACGGTGATTATTATCATTTTCATCTTTAGAGTTTTATTTCCACTCAACTGATGCTTCAAACATCCGGTGAAAGAGATGCTAAAAACCTTCGGACCAAACAAGAAGGTAGGTTTATACTTCTCTCATTATTGATAATGTTCATTACGTAATCTTGTATAAAAAACATTCCAAAAAGCCGGATATCATGAATACCACAGTGGCATTGGGATTTTCCAGAAAAAAATCCTGTTGAGAATGTTGATTTTTCTTAACACCAGCCCCCTGGATATCCGTGCTGAACATTTCGAACCCCCCTGGATACCCTTCGTCTTAAAATTCTTACCCCCTGGATATCGTAGGATATTGAAAATTTCAAACCCTGGATAACAGTGGGAGTACGGGTTTTTAGAAATTTTGATTATAAATAAAAAGAATCTCATTTCTTGATGACTTTTTTAAGTTTTTGATATTTTTCGCAAAGCTTATAATTCTTTAAATTGATAAGCTCCCTCCCCACATTCATATTTCTGATTCTTCGTTTCATCCTTTCCATTACAACTTGACACTTTTTTCAATCACCTCTTCCTTCTTTCCTCGTCCTTCGGTAAGAAGCCTGATCGTTCTTTTCCCCTTTTCCATCAAAAATACCCCTAAATAAAACAACAAATCTAAAAGTGAATCTCATTAAACACATTATAATAATCAAATAAATCAAATTAATTACAAACATGATAACTTAAAAGACCCTTCAATTAAATAGTTCTAAAAAAATATCCCTATCATCAATTTAAAATAAAACCAAAAAAATCATTAATTTCATTGGTATCATTAAACCCCATTCATCCCAAAAGTCTTACATTTGATAATTATAAAAAAATCAAGAAATTATCCCTCAAAGAATTTTTAAGTAACTTGAATCCCCACTATCAACCAACTCTATAAAATAAAATAACGAAACTGCGATAAATCTCAAAAGTCTAGCGATAAATCTTATATAAATACCGAATAAAATGTAAGAAAGTTTTATAGGTTTAAATCATGGGCAGTTTCCTCATAAACATTAATAATTTAAATATTTTTTTTCATTTCTTCTCCTTTCAGTAACTGCTGGCCATACGAGACAGTCTTCGAAATCCGGAGTTTTGTATCTTTCACTGTGAAATCAGAATGTCCCATAAATCCATTCTTCGTTCATCTAACCATATCGAAATCATTTAATTACCATTATTATTGATCATGCATGTGTTCGTATTGACCTCGTGCACCCTGTTTTAGACTGTTCATAAATAGACCAAACTAAGATGTTGGCTGTGAGACTGTTATTTTAAGATTGTATTTATCAAATCGGTTTTCCAGTTATGCCGAAGATTTTATAAGATTTTATTTATTGTATATACTTAGAGAAAACTATATTCGAAAGACTAGCCATTTAAACAAAGGTTCACTCAGTTGTTGCAGCATTTTTGAAATTTTTGATTCGGAAACATACCGGGTGCCCAACAGGTGTTTGGTGGCCTCGTGGAGCCAAACAAATGGTCTTCTAATTAATAAATCTATTTCATTAGGTAGAAGAACATCGAAGTTTTTGAGGTATAATTTTTTTAATTTGGTTCACTATTAAGTTATAGGCTTTTAGAATTTGACGACTTCATTAATGGCAAAAAAGGTAAATGAAAAACAATATTTGTGAAATAGAATCATCAACAAATTGCAAAATAGAAGAAACTTTTCAAAAAGTATTTCCGTGAAAACATTAAAAAGTGCCTAATTTGATACCCCTTTTTTCCTCAAAATTTAAGTTAGACTTTTCTCTATCTCGTGAAATAAATAAATAAATTAGAAAACCATTTGTTCGGCTCCATGAGACCACCAAACTTTTTAAACTTTTTTTGTGGATCACCCGGTACCGCTCCTGCGTATCCTTCCAACTAGCTATCTGATTCAAAATACCTTTAAGAAAAGTTAAAATTTTTTACAATTTATGACGAAATAGTTTGAAGTTGTGATAGCATTTGAATCTGTTTTTTGGTTTTTTTTAACTGAATGAAAGTTTGAGTCACTTTGATATTGTCTGCGTCGGATACGGGATCTCAAAAAAGGGTTTTAAAAGTCAATAGTATGTTTTGACATTTCATGCTGACAATTTATTAACCACAATGCAATGCGAATCACCCATGTCAAATAAGAGTTCTTTGTGACCGAAGTTGCGTTTCATTAACATCCTCATGTCACACCTAAACTCTTCATTTGTAAAGACATGATACTATTCGACTACTATCTTAATTCTCTCATAAATTTCATATTTGTACGTGTGTCAGCGATTGTCTTGGTACCAGTAGGGTAGTATCAGATTGAGGCTTTTAAGGAACTATTTTAACAGTTTGAAACTCTCCAAAGCAAGGCTTAATAGGTGCTGGTAGGTATCAGTTTTACTTTATTTTGCACGGGAACTAGACCTTTTTCATAGCTTACGTACGTCATGAACAGCTAAAGCCTCGTTTTAAATTCATTTCTCAAAGGACTTTAATTAAAGTGTATTATTACAGGAATACCTTTGGGATTTAATTACCTTGACGACATCTTGAAAGGGAGGCAAGTGTTGTTCATGACGTAATTATTTATGGTCTATTGTGCAGTAAATTCTGTGGTGATCGGACACTCTGGTACCGGACAGATTTAACACTATCAAAAAGATTTAATTGTCCTGGTGGCGTCCTCTATTTGGAAAGTTGACTGCTAAATATTATTCTCTCAAATCTTTGGAATGGAAGACTTTCTAGATATGATAGGTATAGAGTAAAACAAATAAATGAAAATCTTTGGAAAATGAGGTGTTATAAAGAGGTTGCGAACTACTTAGTACATCATTTGTAAAAAAACGCTCAAAACTTTTCATGTATTTTTTCATAAGATCAATATTGTATTTAATGACTCATATTGCGGAATTTTAGAACAATAATTTGGTGATTATGTGCATTTCGGTCTCACCTTTAAAACCTTTATTTTGAGTCGGCTCAAAATTGCAGCATGAAACTTTAAATAATTTTCTGGTTTATTCTTTTTAATAAGAACTTGATTGCTTCCCATAGTTTTTACTCAATATAGTATCTTCCCCAAACTTCTTTGTAATTTGAGATATTTAAAGAGTTTGACCTTAACTATTCTTCTCGCATTGAGTTTTTTATCCCAAATCAAAATTCCATCACTAAAAAAAAAATTTAAATCATTTTTGCATTTGATTGATGAGCGTTTCAGTTTTATTTTGTGTTGTTATTTTTACAGGACCAGTGAAACGTCTTGCCAAGACTTAAAGCCCATATCTCTTTCTCCGCAAGTTTTGTCAAAATATCATTCGAGGTAAGTTATGCTATAATATCTATTTTTCGCCATTGTTGTTGTTGTTGGTTATATGTTTTATAGTTATATCAGTTTAAAGATGGCAGATGAAGCTACACGCGCGACAAATGATCTAGATCTAGATTACTAATATACACCACTATCTACAAAAAAGTAAAAATGGAATCGAGACTAGCTATGTTATAGAATCAATTTGTTAGTCATAGTTTCATATTCATAGTTTCCCCTTACCTGGATTAACCCCCGTTAAATCCAACCTCATACGAAATTCATTTAAAACTTTCAAACCCCTCGCACGTGTTTTTTTGTGCAAAACAGGGTGCGCTCATCAATCAAATGCAAAAATGATTTCGATTTTTTTTAGTGATGGAATTCTAACAAGCTCTACAAATGAGTACTGTCAGAAAAAAAATTTATTTTGATGATTTTGAAGTAGAAAGAGAGATTTACAATTCAATTCTAAAGTGGGAAAACTAATTGTTGGTCAGCTAAAGGCCTAAAATTTTGAGCTGTCTGGAATTTCGACAGTTAAATAAGTTAAAAGCACAGGCAGAACTTTTTTGTTAAAATTATTTTTTTTCTTTTGCAATGCTAGGGGTGAAGCCAATTCAGGAAGTACTTTTTGTTGTCAACAATAAATCTTACAAAGAGTGCGTCATGTTCATTATCTAAATAAATCATTCAACTCCAACATCGTGTCATCAACAATTTGTTTGTTTGTGTTGTTTTGAAGTAGTTGCAAACAAACAAACAAGCATATAACAAATAAAAAGATCTATTCTCAGGATCTATTCTTAGGACCTCTTGTATGAGTCTATTTTCCTAAAGCCTAAAAAACTCGGTTTTAGTTTAGACCATCATATACTACATGCTGCTACTGCTGTTGTATGCACTGTGTATGTCTATTCACGTGTACTGCATGTACAGTTCATCGAAAGGTTGCTGACGGGGACAACAAAGTAGATACATTGTTACCTAATATAAAATCTAATTTTCGAATATGTTTAATCTCTTTAAAATGTACATGATTGGAGCACGCTCTGCATAGGTGTTCGCGTTCTAGAGATTGAAATGAACTGAAATGATTTCGTCCGTTCAAAGAAATAGTGCCCGCTTTATATAGAGATGTCAGCTTTAAAAAGATTTTGCTTTATTTTACATACATTAATTTTCTTATTTTGATTTTTTTTGGCATGTGTTTTAATCGATCTGGGATTATACTAATTAGGGCTTTTAGAAGATTGATGTTAAACCATCACTAGGTCCCTAAAAAAACTAAAAAGAATTTTTCACCAATTTGAAGCAGAAAGTTGTTTGGTGTTTTAAGCAAGTTGACTTTCCCCAAGACAAATTGAGATATGACTTCGATATTTCCTTTTTTTTCTTGGATGTTGATCTGTAAGGTCATTAAGCGGTCTGAACAAATAAAGATTTATTGGCATTTTGCCCAAAGAGTATTATAATGTAGAAAAAAAAGTACTGCCGGTGATAGTTTCAAGTATGCCGCCTCCTTCAGTTGTCAGAGTTCTGTCGGACAATATTTTCTGAAACCGAAAACCGATTTTAGTTTTCACTTCTATTGGTTTTTACTTTTGAACGTAGGGTGAAAGGAAGGCTGTGGTTTCCCGATCAAAAAATTCCACGCATTTATTTGTCATGTAAAGTGTTTTCGTGCAGCTCATGTATTTTAAGTAATGACCTTACCAAAAAAAATTTTTAATAAAGGGCGCTATGAGAACCCGTCTACATGGAATCATTCCGCCCCAATCTGAAGATGGATATCTGAAATGAGATTTTCTTATTTATTCTGTGGTGCGTAGTCTTAAAGGTCCATTGTTCACAACTCTACGCTTGTAAAGGTTTTTACTCGATTTTTATTGTGTTACGGTAAGGGTGTTGCAAAGGTGTCTTAAAGGAATAAAGGGCTTTTCTCTCTTCTTTGAATACTAACTGTGTACCAAACATAGGAAGGATGAAACGACTGCAAATTCATGAATTTAGTGGCACCCCACTTGATGATGTCATTCAAGATGGTGCCGTCACTGCGAGGTAGTCATCAAGTATCCATCCCAAGCACTTTTCAAGTATTTTTTCCTGACTGGCACGTGGATTACCGCCTTCTTTTAAAAAGTCCCTCCGGTGGAGCGTCAAAAAGGATCTTAAACTCTACATAGTATGAAGGAGCTGCACTCCATCTGAGTCTTTTGGTTTTTTACTTATCTTGGCAGTTTGTTACATAGTAATACCTTTAAAATAATAAACGATTTTCAGGTTGTTTTTTCCGTTCTCTTCGAGGTTTAAAAGAACCAAAGGAAGTTTGATTTACTAACCTTATTGGTAATGGGTGGGACCCGTATGGACAAAAAGACTACACTGACACTGACATGAAAGTAGAGGTAAGACATTTCTTCCAATTCCTTGGTGAAAACAGGTGAATTTTGAGGTTCTTGGTGATAAATCATGTGATTAATTATCTGGAATGTTTAGAGCAGTCATTTTATAATTGTCTTTTTCCATTGACAAAAGGTAATTTGTTTATGCAAAGACTACAAGTGCTTAATTAAGGTGAAAACTGGTCAATGTACTTTTTGCATGAAAATTTCGCGGCTTCGCGGTCGAGTTCGAAAAACTAGTGAAGTTGAAATGCCGCGAAATATTTATGCAATAAAGTCAATCAAGGTTGATAAAGAGCTTTATGGTGACGATAATAATCTGAAATATTTTGTGTGGTTGTGTGATTAACAAAACTAATTATAATTAACTAAACCAGAAAGAAATTAACACATTTTTAATTAACACACCAAACCACTAGTTGTGTTTGGTTTCTCATGAATTCAAAAAATTGTTTTCCGCAAAAAAACGACGAAAACAAAAGACGTGTGAATTACTTTGATGCATTAATAGCCCTCCGGCCGCAAGTATAATTCCGATACTTAGTGGAGGCTCCGATTCAAACAACAATAGCAGTTTTTCTAAAATGATCTTTCATTGGTCCAATTGAGTCGAGGTTGAGTACTGAAGCATGCTTTTGTTTAATACCTCATCTTTGTTACTTTATATTCCGCCGTCTAGATGCTAGATTAGCTTCATCTTGATTGAAAGTCTTCTTAATCCTTTCCGTGCCGAGCCCTTTTTTTGGGTACTTTTTTCTTGAAATAAGCTAGGACAAACTTTCAATATCAATATCTCCTGAACCAAAAAGAATTAAAGGTTGGTTTATAACTCGTTGGATAGCTGAGAGTCTCCTCTTCCTTTTTGAGCCCCTTCGGTGACGCCTGTTTTAGGCAGGGTGGCGTGGTGGCGTGGTGGAGGGCGTTCTTTTTTTAACAAATTGACAAATTGAACTGCCCAGCGACTTCAAATCAATCTTTTTTCAATTCTATTAGCTAGAGGACAGAATCTAGTGTAACTGAACCAAGTTTTTTTGTATTTTCGTTCACTTAATGTCAAAAATGGTTTGGATTTTTGGCAAATTTGGGCATTTTTTTTACTTTCAAGGTCACAATCTTTTACAAAAGACAAAATTTCGAAATCTTTTGTGTTGCAACTGAATGCGCATTTTATTTCCGTCAGCTCAGGTCAGAAATCAATATTGCAAGTTGAAAATAGAAAAGGCTCCTGTATAGCCCATGTCGGATATATCCGACATTGACACTTAAAGGGTTAAGGCTGATGAAAACACAACGGTCACCCTACTGGCATTATGCTTTGTTTGCCTTCAAGACTCAATTTTTTTCCAACCAGTAAGATTGCGGTATTTATTTATCGACCTATCGAATTTTTACGCAAAAATGTGCGAAAATTGGTAAGCACAGAAATTTGTGCTATTAACGAAAGTTCATCCTTTTTTATATTTAAATGCTTCAAGATATCAACAAACTCAAGGTAATCAATCTACTAAATTTTCATCCAAAGAGGTTGAAGCTTATAAAATGTACAGTATGTCGCCTTGTTTATAATTATTGGACACACGTATTTCAAAGTCATTAATTAGACCAACCGAGAGTTTGTGATGAACAGGTGTGACGCTTCAAACATATTTATGACTTCCGACCTGCCGTCACATGGCTTGCTTTAGACGGAGTATTTTTCTCTTGTCTATCTTGGATATGTCTGGTTTTAGGGGAAGAAAAATGGCCTGAGAGCCTTGGATGGAAAATTTGGATGATTAATTGTACTTGTTAATAAACCAAAGTTTGATCTTCCCAGCAGACACGGAATGTCGTTTTAACGTCTAAACAACGTTGTTTCGACGCTAGAACGTTATTTGGACGTCGCAATAATGCTGGAATAGCATTGTGTGTCTGTTGGGTTACTTCAACCAATGCTCGATAGCTTAGAGCATAAAACGTTTTTGAAACATGCATGTACGCGAATGTAAACTTTCGAGATTTTGGAGATTTAGAAGATTCTCCTGTAAGTAAATTGGTCGAATAGTACCGTGCCACATGGACGCAGTAAATAGGGGGATAATACCGTGGCCATACGGACGCAGAAAAACCAAAGGAAAAAACTATCCGACAATGACGTCAACATCTTTGACAGGTATTTCTTTCCTTGCCCAAGCCATTTCTCGCATCCGTTTATGAACAGCCTCACATACTATGTTAAATCCTAAATATATGAGTGAAATTAAGCTAGTGAGTGCGTGAATGGATGTTTTTTTCAAAGAGCAAAGGAAGAATATAGTGTGTGGGGTTTTTTGTCCTCCTTAATTATATTGTTGCAAGCGATTATTCAACGTTTTTCTCTAAGAACTTGGTGATGTTTGTTTGTTCCTTCCCTATGTCTCGTGTCCCAAGGTATTTGGGTTTATCTGGCTTTTTGTAAGATTGGAAAAACATGAAGTTTAAGGTTATAAGCGTGACTGCTGTTGTCTGTTGTTAACTTGGTTGATAGAGGTTGTTATTCTTCAATCGCCATGTTTTTATAATATGAACTTATTCTTATGTAAGAATTGCCTCAGATTTCCTAGTTATGGCGTTTTCCTTTATAGTCTGGCACCTCGTATTGATTGATGCTGCGCTGAGTATAAGGGAAATCAAATTGTAGCGACTGCAAACCGAAGCCAAGTAGAGATTAATTCAATATTACTACGTACAGTGAAGAAGTTGTTAATAAGACGCGCAATCTTTGTCAAGATTTTTAATTGCAACGAGTATGGTCTATGGAAACGATGGATGATTTGTAGACATGAAGTATCTTTCTTTCTTTGAAAAAATATGATCCACCTTATAAGTGGATTTAACCAGTTTGGTTCTGAATCGTACAACAGTATTAGTTAATAGAATAGGTCCCATTTTTCTGGTTTTTTTATGCCTCTAGAAATCAAAAGTAAAATGTCTTAGCGAAATTAGCGAATTGTTTTTTTCCTCAAAAATCATCAGAATAACAATATTTTCAATTAAAAAATAATGATATTTCGCGTCAATTAAAAAAACGAGTACAAAAAGGGGTTTTGCGGTTTCTGCTTTTGATGTAAACGAGGTAACCGTGGTGCCATATGGATATTGACTGTGGTTGTATCTTCTCATCTTTTTCTATGTTGTGTTTGTTTAAATTTTGTTTTCGGTATTTTCTGTCTGTCTGTCTGTCTGTCTGTCTGCAATTTTTTCTTGGTGCTGTAGCAGTAGAAACTTCGTTGAAAATAGACAAATAAATACCTCGGATGATGTTATTGTTTATCCGATGAGAATTTTGAAGCGATTGAAATAATCTCGTTTTGAAAAGTTATGGTTTGGTGACGAAACTCTAATATTGAAAGAATTTTCCGTCGTTTTATGATGATAAGTTCTCGATATTGACTCATCTTAATCAGATAGTTTTTCGCGAGATGAATTTTTGCCCTTTCGCAAAAATTTGTATAAGACGCAACGATTTGTCAAGTCGCAAAATTAAATCCGCGATGTATTTTCGAAACCACTGATTCAGCAAAAATGATTAAAGCCATGCGATTTTGTTTGGTGAAACTTGCCCATTTTTAGGGTCATTTGCGAAATTGAAATGACGCGAAACTTCAAGAAATTTAATCTCGCAAATATTAATCCGCTTAAAGTAATCTATACATACCAGCCTCACTTCGATGTTGTTTTTCCTCATTTTTATACATTTCATAACTTGCCGACCTCATTATTTAGAACGGTTTAAGTCGATTGATTAAGATCGTTATCGCAAACGATTAATCGTTTTGAAACGTCGAGATTTCTTTTACTTAAAAGTGCGTTTCATTTGACAAATCATTTTAAATCTCAAACGCAATAAACGCGAGGTACATTGAGGGAGTGGCTCCTATCTTGAGGAATTTATTGGTTATACCAATAGTTGTTGGTGGTGATTGGTTTGGGCGGTGGAATCGGGATGTCATGTTGAACTGTGGCTTAAATGAGCCCTACAAATGAAGTGGATCCATACCGAGTTTTATTATTTTGAAAATAAATGAGAAGATAGGAAAATTCTGACTTTTGTTGCCGTTGATTATCAGTTCAACCAAGTGGATTCCTTAGTGGCCCTTAGTGAATCATCTATTTCTTCATGTTATCATTGTTTTATGCTCTTTCAAAAGCCATCCTCAACTTCACATGAACTCATTTTTTGTGACGTCATCCAACTGTCATTATGCTAACGTCAACATATTTTCAAGAACATTGATTCAATGAAAGTGGCTTGTACATTACACTTTGCACGTTAAGTGGTGACTCATTTTTTACAATAAACTTAAGTTATAGCGTTTTAAATTGTCAGCATACTTCTTGCGAAATGACATGTTTGAAATCCTGTTTTCAAGTTCATGATAAATCACATTGTTGATTGTTGAGTTTCAATCAGGGCTTGGTTTTCACATTACATATATTTTACGCCAATATGACATTCCAGTTAGAAAAAAATAACCAAAATTTACACCCGTTGGACGTTTTTTTGAAAACTTGGTGAAATATGCCAAAGGCGCGCTTTATTAAAATTCCCCTGGTTGAATTTTTGCACCTCGGTAGAATAAAGGTTACTTCCACCGTGGATAGGTAAAATGTCAGAGGTGTATTTAAATATCACTAGATGATGTCACGTCATTTTGCTAATAGACGTCCTAAAAACTCATTAAAATTAGAGGTCCTTAGACATGCATAGTATAAATTTGATTCCATCTTAGATATCCATTGACCTAAACAGAACTCAAACTTTAGAGTAGTTCTCATTGCATCTAAAACTAATAGAGTACAATCATTTCAAGACGAACAATCCGACCTCAACTTGTGAAATGTAATCCCATAGTTGACTAAAAGTTTGTACACACACCAAAGACAGAAGGATGTTAAATTATTTGTTTATTTTCATTTGTTATCCTGTTTTTATGAAAATATATATCTGATAGCATAAAAGCTAACATTAGGTACCGGATAGACGGGCTGTTTTACCCTACTCTTTCCTTACAGCTTCTGACTTCCGAGCTATTTCTTAACTCTCAGTTCTCAAGTTCTTTAAAAAGTTTATTATGAAAATATGTTTAAAACTACTTTTTTGTACCACTGCTAGAAATCAAACTTAGCGCACAGTCTGACTGGTTTGAATCTTCCTATTCGCAAATGCTGAGTCTAGACGTTAGAGTATTAATTGATGATAATTTTTGGTTTTCACTTAGTGTATAGGTATAGAAAGTATTGCTTGCTGGAGTGGAATAAGCTTTTTTTAGATGAGACAGAATTATAATTTTGACATGTCTTGTGTGTTGTTTTGCTCTGCCCACGGATTACATAAAGAGCAATCACTGGTTTACTTTTTGAGTCATTTTTTTGTATTTTTGTGTTTTAAGGATTTTGTGACCTTAAAGTTCATCCTCATACTTTTCGAGGGTAGTGTTACCGAACAAATCGAAACGAAATCGATCATACTTTACCATTATAATCATTGTATCAAAGCCCAAACTAGTTTAGTTTACCTTTTGATTGGCCATAAGTAAGCAAGTATAATAAGTCTGAATACACAATTTACTTTTACATAATGGGAGAAAAATACATCATCAAGCCAAAATAAATATTATTTCTAAACCAAAATCGTGCTTTCAGTTGTTTCTAACGCGAGGTCTGAAAAGAAAAGAAAAGTCTGAAAACCAAATTTTTTGAATATCACGGAATTTCTTAACTAGCCTGAATGCTTTATAAAAATGTAGCCCTTCCGTTAACTGTCCTTATATTTCCGTTCTTTTACGTGAATTTTGCCGTGTTAAAACAATGCGGTCGGATGCAAAAAAAACCGTTAGTCTTTCACAACAACCCGGGTGCGCCCGTCTTTTCAGAGTGTGACGTCATCTAAAAGCTTGAAAGCCCCATCAATGAAAACAAAAAAGTTGTATTGTAAAAACGTGACGTCAAAAAGTGTATATTTTGTTTTGAAACGAAACAAAAAAATTCGTGGTCACGTGGTTTAAAACCAATGGCATTCAGTTTTTGATGCCATTTTAGACCACGTGACTTGAATAAACCAATGCTTAGCTTTACTTTGATGTCAGTCAACCAATCATTTGCTTTCTCTCGATACCTCTATTTGATAACGAGACACGAGTAAGGCATTAGAGGGTGTAAATACATAAGTCATTGATATGGCCGATACTAAAGACGGTAATATCGTAACAAGAGGTAGGCTTGTGGAATCGCAAACAATATTTTTTATAAGAAATAACGTTTGATTATTAGTATCTCATTTGTTGTAATTCCTAAGGGTTGGGGTTTTCCAGAAATCAATCTATTTTAGCCTATAAGTGATGATATTCTTTCGACAAGATTCTCTGTGTCTCTTAGCCAAATGTGTGATTTGTTGTTGGAAAGATTTTTAAGAGTAGAATAGATTAATTTTGAATTTGAATTTAATTTTAAAATTCAAATTTTGGTTCTCATTCATCTCGTGTAGTCAATTTTTCATTTCATTAAAAAAATTTAAAATCTTACACAAGCAATGGAATTTTGATTTTAAAAAATGCGAGAAACGAAAAGAAGCTTAACTGCTTACATACGAAAGGAGACAAAGATCATTTTGAAAGGAGGGCAGCAATGACAAAATGTCTCTAGTTGTGTGACACTTTCAAAATAATCGGGTTTTTTCTCTTTCTTTCTTTCTTTCTTTCTTTCTTTGATTCTGTTCATTTCGTCAAATCTTTGTTATTTTTACTACCCATTTGGTTATATTAACTGTTTGAAGTATGTCGTACGTATTGGTGACTTCTGTATGTAATTCTAAATTTGAAGATATTTTTTTTAACTTTTCAATTATACGAAGGATGTTACTCACTATTTATTGTTTTAATATTGACATAGTCTTTTTGGCTTTTTTTTATTACTTTGTTTAAGTTCTATTCCTTAAAAATTTCAACAGGGCGTTACTAAGAAGTTATTTTGAAAATATTTTCTAAAAATTATTTCAAAATTTCCTGATTTCACGCCAGATATTTTGCTTAATCATATGTTAAAAACAAGAATGACCTCCTACTAAAGCAAAAATCCTTCTTATTTTCTATAAAAAGGGTCAGGGTTTTTAAGGAAGGATGCGAGAGAGCGATCAAACATTTTTAGCGGTCAATTTATTGTCTCTCTAAACTGTTGATCTTTTTAAGATTTTTTACTGTTGACGTCTGAACATAGTAATATTCCATTGAGTCGACTCTACCAAGCAAGTGACTCATGGTCGTAACTGGCTTCCACACTTTGGTGAAGAGTGGAAAATTCGCTTGAATGGTGTGGAATGGAGAGACTTATACTTATTTTATTTTGGTCACGACATCCCCGCTACCTTTGATTAGAATCTTAAAGTTCTTCTCCTAGGCTATTGAGAACATAGTGTAAAGGAATTAGAGATTTAAAATTTGTAATCAAATATTTTACATGGCTTTATAAGTAGCCAGGCCAATCAAATTTTGATATAACAACACACTCTTCTTTTTTATAAGAATAGTGTTTTTTTTGTATCATGATGAATATTCTTAACTTTTTATTCGAAATCATCCTAAAATATATTCTTAACATTTATTCTACAAGTTTTTATCAGCATGATATATAATGCTAAATGAGGAATATTATAATACCATCTAATTGAAAGAGAAGAAGAAATAAGCCAGCTGAATCAGCTTGAGGAGATGTATTTAGGAATAATTTGACCTTTTTTAAGGTAGCATTATTCTTAGGACATTCTTAACTTTTTGGCCAATTTCATCATGAATATTCTTATAAAGTATATTCGTATAAAAAAGCGTGCATCAGCAGATATTAGCTAATCAGAATGGAATGGAATCTTCTTTCTTCTTAATGGTTAAATTGGTTCAAGGTTCCAGGCAGGTTGAACGCAACTCTTTTGGATGAACCTGAGTAGGTTCGACAATGTCCTTGACCGAAAAGTGGACCCTGTCAGAGACTAATTTTTGACAAGTTTTTGGCAAATTTGCCTCAATTTTTGGTAAAAAACCGACCCTTTCAAAGCAAATCTTTTGCACTTTTTTGGGACCCTGTTAGGGACTACAAGACTACTACATGGTGATATACTCTGATGGCGGTATAAGCTTTTTGACAAGGGGAGTCTACGAGACCTCTTAATTTCAAGGGTGCTTCAATCATTTTTTCTTTCCTGCTTGTCGTCACATTACTACGATGAAATGTCAATGAAAAGAGCGGTCCGTGTGGTATTTCTTCGTATATTTGCATAATTTGTTCTTTGATATTTAAAACTGGTATTGGAATATGGAGTTACCGGCTTGTTCACAGTAAAAGGTTTGTTTCCCCTGGACGATGATTAAAACTATGCATGCAGCTCAAAATGCTGTTTGATATTTTTTACGATAATTGTTTGAGTGTTAAACATATTATGCATTATTAAACGGAATAAAGATCCTGTGATCCCAACGAGTGCAGGAACTTCTCATTTATTCTCCAGATCCCATTACTTTCGCATCTGAAGGGGACAAGCATGTATTCTTTAGAGAAAAGGTAGCCTTAATACAAGAAAGTGTGTGAAAGTTTAACAGTACTGATTTCACTGTATAAATGCATGTGGGTTTAAGATAACACGGTGATGTGTATCAGTTTGTGTAGAATACTTGAGATGGAATTACTGCGTAAAAACTGTGTTTTGATTGCCGTTAAATAAATAAACACACTATGGAGTAGATACTATCGTCTTTAAATTTTTTGATTCATTGAACTTGAAATGAATGATTGAGTGAAGGTTTATGATAATGTGCACCCCCTTCAGATTTTCTTTTTTGTTATATACTGTTCGAAATGAATTTCGTTGTATCTGGTTCCATAAAAGGCTTAACAATTTTTAAAGAAAAGATAGGTACAGGTGTATGCATGCATGCATGTTGGTCTTAAGCGACTTTTCAAGTTGAACGAAAATAAGAATTTCTTCACCCAAATAATTTGGTTTCCGTTTTCCTGATTGGTATAAGCCGATTTTTGTCGGTTGAATTCTAATCCGGGTGCGGTTTACTCTGATTTTGTGAAATTGCGCAAGAATCAGGAAAAAAGATTTTCTAGTTAATAGCGAGGTTACGCAAGAGGTTATTTAGGACGTTAGACGCGTGTATATCGGCTTGTACATAGATTTTTGTTGAAAAGTTTTGCTAAGACGAATTATGTACAGGTCGATACACACGCGTCTAACGTCCTAAATAGCCTATTGCGTAACCTCGCTAATATGTCATAAGCAGGAAAAAGTCTTGTTTTAGGGGCTTTTAGGATATCGTTGAAGAATTTTGGATTTTTATCTTTCGGACAGTTGAGTTTATGAAGTGTCGGAACTGGGTCGTTGGTTTTGCTAAAACCTTTGTTAGTGCTTTTTGCTACCATTTTAAACCCATCGACCTTTTGTTTCATATTAAAACAACATTGTTTGCAAGCACGTCTGAATTGCTGTCTGAAAGGATTCGATTGGCCAAATAAATCTTAGACATAGATTGCTCTTGACAAGAGTGGAAGATTAAATGAGGATTCCTAAAACTGTCACTTAGAGACTGAAATAGATGCAATGGCCTCAGGCCACACGTGTGATACTATGCTCTTTTTTATATAAGAACAGATTTATATAAGAACATCGAGCCTCAGATTCGGTGGCAAATTTTACCAAAAACTATGAAGGACTCAATTTTGCTAATGAAAGCTTCGACCAAGAGAAGCATTTTATACCTATATTAAAGGGTGGGGTTGGGTTGGAAATTTGAGAAAATGTTAAGTTAAGAACATCTGAGCCTCGACCGAAATTAACTGGTTCTTAGAAGAAAAGAGTGTATGGTACTACCAGACCGGACGTTCGACGAGATTGGTAGTTTGTAAAGTTACCATTTATAGAGTGAATATTGCGTCAATCCTCGAAGTTTGTTCTAATTTAGTCTTTCAGTGTAAACATAACTTGAAATTTTTGTGGTTCTCAGACAACCTTTGATTGGCCATTGTTTACCCGAGGCTTAAATATGGCTGGTGTGGTTCAATATTTTGTGAAACCAGATAGTCTTTTGGTAACACTTACTTATTTGTTGTCGGCGAAATATGTCTACTTTTATCTTAAGCTGTCTGAAAGAGCTTGGCAATACTCCAATGTTGGTTGGGTGCTAAAATTATGGAAGTAAAAAAAAGATTCATGCTCAAGTCTACTTTCGTTTTTGTAAACAGTATAACCAATATCTTGAGCAGTAAAGTTTAGTAATTCACTCTTTTATTTTCACTTTAAAAAATGTTGTAAAACCCAATGAAAATAGTTGTAGAGTTTTGTATTTAAAAAAGATCAGTCAATTTTGACGTAATGGATTGAATTCAAAATGGTGTCTGCAAGACGTCTATCCGTACCCAGCAGACACACAACGTTATTTCAACATTGTTTCAACGTCCAAATAACGTTCTGACGTTGAGAAAACATTATTTGGGCGTTAAAACAACATTATTTGGGCGTTAAAAAAACGTTCCGCGCCCTGTTGGGTTATTTATCATTACTCCATTTCACATCGAGTGCATTGATATGAGAATTTATAGTAAAGAGTTTGTCGTTTTATTTAGTAAGGAGAAAAATAGGAGCGGATATTAAGAGTACAGCGGTATGGTGTGTGTTTTCTTTTGAGTTCAGGATGCTTGAAGGGTAAGCAACCGATGACGCATCGCATAATCCCATGATCATTTTCCCACCAACCATGTATATCTCTCTCTTTTTGACGACGTAGTGTAAAGTTTGTTGTTATGAGAGGGTATTTGTTATGAACTATATCGCGGTGAAAAATGTCGAAATTATGTCGGCAGTGACGGTTTTTTTACCGACAGATTTTTTTACCTGACATTGAATGCTTTGAATGGTTTGTACTGGTGTTATTTTGGTCATTTCAGCTTTGGAGGATTGAGAGAAAATAACTTTCTTTTGGTGCATTTATTTAAGTGTATTTGGTTTATTTTTTTGTAATCTTAATCTAGATGGAAAGTCAATCAGGTCTTTTACCAGGGTAACAAAATCTTACAGTTAGATTCATTGGATAGACCTCTCCATTTCCCCACATGTTAGTATGGGGTCAAAGGTCTCTTTTAATTTGACTTTAAAAATGAGAGAGAGCAATACAAAATTATAGCATTTATTGACTGACTATATTTAGATGGCACAAGGTATCATTCATCAAAAGCAATAAATAACTATTTATGAATTAATAGGTTTTAATTACAACGAAATGCCTTAATGACGTAATTGATGGCATTAGCATACAAAGTATTGCGTCATTCTTGTCAACCCTTTTGGAGAGATACACGACGGGATAAACATCAAAGAAATGTCTTTGGGATAAGTTCATCATAAGTAATTCTCCATTTCCATTAAAACTACCGTACCCTAAGTAATGACATTTATTGAACTTCTTTCTGTCACCGGTTCGATTTGAATATTTCACCGGTTCGATTTGAATATTCGATTTTTGATTTCTCTAAAATAACAAATGATAATTAATGTTGGTGAAAATGCATGGCTCTGTATCAACTGCTATTTTCATGCTTCGCTCTTTTGATGTCGTTTTATATAAATTGATTATGGATGGTTATGAAACCATTGACTCAGATTGAGGCTGCTGTTTGAAAGTGAGGCTCGGGAATAATGTCGAATTATGCAATACATTATTTTACACAACATCGTTTAAAATCGTTTGAGTCAAACTTTTTTTATGTGTTGATAACGATTGTCTCGTTTGTTATGCAATTTTCTGCACTTGTATACTATCCATTTGAGACTTTTTGATAAAATTCTTGAGATGGGGGCTTTAGGGGACGATTTTTGCCTGGCCTGAAAGCGCCTGTAATCTTTAACTTTAAGTTTTTCGTCTGTTTTATGCAATCCTCCTATAAACTCTTCCGGAGAACCTCATACATGTTGCGAAAAACACTTTACCAGCTGCTATACCATACGAAAATACATTTACATATATAGTATCAAAGTCGTGTCAGCTGATCATTTTTTCATCGGGGTGTGTCGTACTTTTACCGTACGACGCAGTTAATCGACGTGTCGTCTCTATTCTATATATCAGGACGAAATAAATCACAGAGTGAGGAGACAGGAGTTACGTATAGAAAGGCACCGTGTAAGCTTATTGATATCAAAAGCCTCCCAACATGCTTCTATATCTTATTGAACGGGGTATACAATTTATAGAGAGGTGAGCTTATTATGCTATAATTGGCTTGACATAATTCCAGTATTAAGTAATGTGTTACGCTATTTTGTATTCATTCGAATTGTGTAAGCTTTTGCTATGCTATAAATCAAAGGTAATTGATTTATTGGGATTAATACTGGTGAAGGCTATACTATACAGATCGTTTACTTATTTTTTGCGACTACTTGTCGAAAGTTTAGTTGAATGAGCATTGTCATGGGTTCAACGACCAAGTCGCACTTGAGATGTTAGTCTAGTTGTTATAAATGAGCTCGTAACTTGAAATTTGCGAAGTTGTTTGTTTGGCTCATTTTTTCTTAGCTTTTTACCGATTTTATTTTTTGAAAATCGCTTCATTTTTCTTGCCTTATGACGTAATTGGGCTTTCTTTCTCGCGTAATGAGGTAACTCAGGTGGGTGAAACATTTGTCTTTGTGATAGTTACAGACAACAATGGGTAAATATAATAGCCAAATATATTGGTTGTGGTATACAATTATTGCTGAATTAATTCTTGCATATGCTTTTAAATGGCTTTTTGTTTGGCAAAGAGTATAAGTTAATGCAACACATTCAATTGAGGTTAAACACTGGATTTTATGGTAATCGATACTATCAAAGGTCAAGACAACAAAACGTTGGGTAATGTTGGCTTTTGTTAATCGAAAGTAATCTCGATCGTTGATTGGTTGATTTCTCTCAGAGTAATATTGGTTTTATCTTCTCAGATTTCTGGTATTTGCTGTTTCAGGATTACCGTATTTCCCCGATTAAATCCGTTTCATGATAAAAATAGAAAATCGGTAATATCATAATGGTTTTAATATATCATAAGTTTGCTCAGTTATTTCAAGCCGACTTCTCTCATTAAACTTGAGGCGTCTGTTTGTTACCTGAAGCATCTCATTGTCTTTCCGGAGTGGGATCAGCGCACGTTCAAAAATAGCATCTCGGGCGTCAAACTAATATCTTTTGGTGATATTTTGATTTTCCGGGATAAGCTACAAGAAAAATGGATCGATCTTAGACGACGGTTAACATTTCACTCTATTTTTAGATCTTTAAATGGATAATACATGTTTGCAAATCCCCCTTTTCCGGCAATGGATGAGTGTGCGTTTGTAATTAGTGTCAAAGCGAATGTGTTTGTTTGTTTGTTTATTTGTAGGTATAGTTGATTTCTCTTATAAAGATAGAAAGGTGGGTAAAGGATTGAAAATGTTTCAATGAATTTTTATATTGGCTGGAGAGGTCTGAGTTCATCATCAGTATAATTTGTATGAAATATTGTCAATATGACTTACGGTAAGATTGTTTTCGAAATGTAAAAATCGGCTCTCTGTGCGGGTCCGGTACAGTCTATTTGCTAAAAATTGCTTGAATAAAAGAGACTAATTTTTGTCTCGATGCTTCGTTCTCCAAACTCGTTTAAGAGACTTTACT
>JAUJPO010062335.1:0-13020 GCA_032270745.1 Tiaropsis multicirrata | reverse complement strand
AATTTGACGAGAATGGAAAATTCTAGGCTGCACACATCCCCTTTCTTTATTCTGATTTTATCGTAAATTCGAAAAATGAGATGCGTGCAGCCTAAAAAAATCCGGGCTTATAACGAATTTGATCCGGTCCACCAATTACGACACCGGGTAGTCAATGTAAGAAAAATTTTCAGCTATCTCATGCAAAACTACCTAAATGCCATCCTCGCTCCTTTTAGGCTCGCTGCGGCGGCAATTATTATTAATAATCAAGATTAAGATATAGGCATTCTTAAGCGTCAGTTATTTCATTACAACACAAAAGATTTCGAATTTGGTCTTTTAGAAGAGATTTTGACCTTGCCTCGAAAGTCAAAAAATGCCAAAATTTGCCAAATATTCACTTTTTTGAGATTTTAACCGTTTTTATTGGGTGTATTTGAACATTGAGTGAACAAGAATACATTCAATTACATATTTTAACAAAAATGGACCATTTAAATTCTAGATTTCTTTCAAATTTTAATAAATGTCCCATTTAACTTCATTGGGTATTATTATTATCCTCATTATAAACAATTCGTATATTTGGGGATGTTTATCAGGAACTGTTCTTGTTAAACTGGGTCATATCACTTTAATTAATGGACAAGGAAGAATCATGTTCTACGTGCTCAAAAGCCCAACGGAATTGATGGATGACTCACGTGACCTAGAGTGAAATGATAGAAGAAGCAACAAGTGGAATTTCTGTGTGTTTTTTATATAATAGTTGAAACTGTAATAGTGAATAAGTGAAATCGTGAATATTCCAAAACTTTTCCACTGAAAATTTTTTAGTCTGATGAAGATTTACTTGAAAGTAGTTAAAGTTACGACAAACATTCCACACGACTCAGCAGCCACGGAATGTTGTTTTAACGTCTTGAACAACGTCAGAACGATATTTGGACGTTGGAACAACGTTGGAATAACGCGCTGTGTACCTGCTGGGGATTCTTCGAAATCAATTTGAGAAAAATATTTTGCCAATGCCTTCACTTCAGGCTCGGATACAGAGGTAGGCTATAACCAATGGAGGAGAGTGTACTAATTATCATTTTATATCAGTTTATATTGAAACTGATTAGTCTGGTGAAGTAATATAGAGTACCTCCTCTATCCGCCCATGGCCTTTAGGCTTTGCTTATAATATTAACATTTTTAAGACATTTTCAAGGCCTTCATATCAGCAGCAACCTTTTAAGGACTATTACTAAATACTGACGAATACAAATTAAGTAGCCCAACTATGGAGAAATCTTCTTATTTCTTCTATTCATTGAGAACTAGGCAGGAACTGGCAGATTACTATCTATCCCTGTTCACAAAGTTTTTCGCTCAAAATTCTGACAAGGATGTTAGTTTTGATAAGTAGCACAACATTGTTAAGCTTTAGTACACATCTCCTACTTCTTCGATTCGTATTTGGAATGTGAAAAGAATAGCGGCGTGACTTTTCGTTTCGTGTTCATTTCTTTTTGAGAAAGTTTCCATATTATTGAACTATCCGGAGGGCCGATTTCAACAATATATAAAGCCTGCTGCGTCAAAAGGTGTTGTAAAGATATTCAAAAGTGGTATGTCATAAAAATGTTTTTAAAGAATTCAAAGATTTGCGGATACGAGACAATGATTTTTACATCAATGAATGGAGAGCTTAAAGCTAGGGTGAGTTCACCGTCAACCAGGGTAACTTTCCACTTCTCGAGGATACTTTTGACAATTTTTGATATTTATTAATCATTCATTTCTTATTGTCTTGGTAGTCATTGGCAGGCATTGGAGCTTATTATAACCAATCTTTTTCTTAGTCGCGCGCGCTTATGTCAACAAGAAGTGAGTCTTATCAACACACTGGCACAAACATCCGTACGAAGGAGTACTGGATCATAACAAAAAACAAAGGTGGCATCGTTTAAAACATTTTCAAAAAAGTGAATATTATTAAAACCATTATACGGTGATATATTGAGGCCGGCGCGTCAATGCTGACGCAAGCAGAACTTAAATAAATAGAATCGATTCAAATTTTTAAACAGACATAAAAAAACAGATATGTGTCTTGCTCCACATTTTTCTCTATTCATTACAAAAGATTCTTTTATTTACATTTAGCTTATTCAGATCTTGGCAAGACAAGTCAATGAAAGGGGTCTGAGCACAAAATATTTGGCTAATTTTTCCTGAAAAAATAAAATTTCGCTAATTGCGATTTTTCGTTTTATTACACGCAAATTCGCGAAATTTAATTCCGCGAAAGTTCTTCCCTTTTAAGGTGCCACTTAAGTGACACTTAATGACGTACCCGGTTTGTGATTTCTTAACAGGTGCTAAAGTATAACATATTATCTCTGTCCGGAAGGAAAGGAAACTCACTTAAGAGAGCGTCCGCGATTTTAGCTGAAAGAAACTGCTTGCTTATTATGATAACAGCTGTCAGATGTTACGAGATGGAAGGAAGTATATCTCCAAAGTTTTTGATAAACAAGTTGATTGGCTTAATGAAGGTAATCAAAAGACATGCTCAAATTCATGAAAGAAAAAAAGAAGGTTTTTAGGTTGAAGAGGAGTTAAAGAAATAAAGTCTCAGAGTTAGATAGACCTATTATAGTATTGTCCACTAGTTGGAAAGTGTATTTTAGACGTTACAATACCAATATTTTCATTAATTCCGAAATGAGAGTCATTCCAATGCCTGATCCTAAAATAACATAAACCAGACTTTTTGTCAGTTAGAAACGATTGTATGGTCGAGGACGAAACAATACACCTTTCTTATAAGCATAACGCTCATCAATGAAAAATAATAGATCTATTGTCATAGAACAAAGCTTTCAAGAAGCAAATGAATTGGTTGGAAGTTTCCGGAAAGAAACTTTTTTTTGTTTAGAACCGAAGATCGATTGCCAAATCAATTGAACATAAACCAAATTAATCGAATGTAGATCGAATCAATCGAACTCAATCGAGGGTTATTTGGCATTCGATTGCGTTCGACAATCGAATCACAATCTGTCGATTGCGTTCGATTAGACTCGATTGAAACTTCACGGGATTAAGTCTTACTGCCGGCTAGAAGCCATTGTTAGCAGTGCTTAAAGACAATAAATCGTTCTCGGTGCTTTTACGATTTCGAGAACAGGAAAAGACAAATAAATGAAATTGGTGCGGAAACTGGTGGAGGTTGAGAACTACCAGGCTGCTATTTAGCTGAGACACTCAAGGTAAATGACCTACCGGACGTGAGGCCCTTAAGGGTAAATTTTTTGAACATAAGTGCACTGTAAGTTTGAGGCAAGTGTTTTTTAATATAGATGACATAGAGAGAAGACGTCAAATAGTGTGGAACACACACATAAAACCAACTGACTAACGCAAAGAAGTATTTATCAAAAAGGAAAATTCTTTAAATCACAAAACCTAATATTAAAAATGAGAAAAAACACATTAAGCCGCAGCAGTTAAAGTCTAATTAGCTTAAATGAGCACGATTTTTCTGCTGTTAAGTAAAGCTTTTAAATAAAGTAAGAAAATATACTTTTCAAAGACAGCCGACCAGAGGAATAAATAAATATGAAAGAAAAGCGCTCAATTTCAAAATTTTCTGCCAATCCGGAACAAATCTTTACAAAATAACGGTGAAATTTGGATAAAAAAGAAGAAAATAGTTTGTAGAAGCAATTTTGAGGGACCGCCTATTGCCGGTCGGTAAAGAGAGAAAAGAGTTTGAAAGCTGAGCAACCAATAAGCTATTTTGGTTTCGTGCTGTTTTCATTTCATCTCACCGAAGAAACACAGGCATGTTAAACGCTTTCAGGATGGAAGCACTTATTATTTGGGGATTCCCGGTTATTCAAATACTTGCCAACTTTCAAAACATTATTAACTTTTCTTTAACTTAAGATTGATATTATTTAATCACTAAAATTAGAAAACCAAAAATCAAATCAGGTTGCTTCATACGCCAAGTGACCTGTTGTATTTGGAGCTCTTTTAACGGTTTGAAAAAGTTTTGAAATTATTGCGTAGTTAACCCTTAGACGCCGTGAGACGCAAATTCACCTCCTGGAAAGGTAGTTTTACCATACAACTTTTATCCATCATCTTACATGCTACTAATAGCCGGGACAGTCATTTGAAGTTTGAATTTTCTATAAAGTATTTGTGGGAAATTTTCTAAAACAATGTCTGAGGGTTAACTTGAGCAGCAGAATACCTAATTGACTATGGTCAATTTTTTTAAATTTATTCCGAACATAAAAAGCCGTTTTATAATCGAGTGTCCACTACTCATATTTCCCGCCGCATTAAAAGCAGCATTCGCCCTTCTCTGTACACAGACCCGATATTTATGGAATATTCAAACATTAATTTCAGTAGAGGGTCTGTTCCCATTCGTAATTTCTAGTTTGAGATTTTTTTAAAACTAAGCGTGATGAAGCGCACGTCTGGAATTTTGTGGGAAATTAAGGCTGGAGCAGAAAAATAACATTTCTGCACTTCTCCGCAGAGACTACCTCACGGGAAATTTATAGCAAAACATATAATGAAACACAGCATACTAACGAACGATAAAAGTGAGGTATACTTTTGCGGTCGAGTTCCAAAAAACCGCGAAATTGAAATGTCGCGCAAAATGCTATTGGAGCTCGACCGCGAAATTAAAATTCCGCAAAATGCAATATTTGACAAAAATCTGCGAAATTCGAGCAATTAATCCGAAAAATATACCAAAAACAAAGCGAAATTCACTTTTCTCTTTGATACTGCGGAATTAATTAAATTTTCATGCAATCAAGTACTCTGATACAAATTGTATTTGCCCATCCAATCGGATACATATTCCTATAGTCAGTTGGTTGAATATGCTTTTGTCATGTCTAGCAGTGTTAAGCTAGTAATAAGGTTTCTAATAGCAAAAAAACTCTTGCCATTTCTCTAGAGTTAGCTGTATAGAGTTTGGTAAGGGAAACCTTACCCAAGCTGACAGAATTCCGTTTATTTATTTTCGAAAGGAAACGCACGTACGTGACAAATTTTTCTAGTCTACGATTCGTCTGGAGTTATGACATAAAAAAGGATATTGGGACGTCGTTAATAGTATAAGAGAGGTTTAGCCTACGTATGTGTAATTAAGGCTTCGGGATCGTGTGAAAACATGCAGGCAATTATATAAAGGAGTTTGAAAAATTAAATAGGGGCATCATTAACCAAAATTAATAGGTCTATTAATTATCAAGCTATAAATAGAAATTAAGAAAATAGGGAGAGAGAAAAATGTTTTTCTTACCGCCTGCGAGAATATCAAGTTGGAATTCCAAACTGAAAGTATATTTGTGTCAAGCTTCCGGGCACTTCTTCAAAGACGGCTTCGACCGCAATTAATCACTTAACAGATCCGGTTTTGCTTGATTTCTTTCTGTGTGTCTTTCTTGGGTATTGAATGCTTTTTGTTTGGAAGAATATTTTTGCACGGATTTTCGTCACCATCTTTGTTGTTTTATGTGCGGCATCATATTCCTCTTGGCCATATGTAGTAGAAATGCCTCTATTTTGAATTAGTTGTTTTGTAATCTCTATGTTTTTTTTTGTTAGAAGAATTAGAAAATTAGTGTTAATGAAACAAAACAACACACTTTTTCCGCAGATTACAACAAGGAATAATATCGACACTTAATCACAGAATCACCCACGAGAACATTTCCCAAACTCCAGTGTATCACGCTGGCGAGAATCGACGAAAGAATTCTACACTTTTAACCAATAACAGTTGGCTACTTTCGCCAACACGAAGGACCCCCTTCGATTTCGCTTTCTCATCTACAGATTCCCATTACTTTTAACCTAAATATTTAGGGACCTCTTCTTCAAAATGCAAGAATTACTTTCTAGCCAAATACTTTATTTGAAAATATCAATTCGGCATTATTATACGAAATCTAGGACATCTTTTTGGCATGGAAATTATGACAAAAACCAAGAGCAAGACCTTTTTCCAAGTCGACCGTGTCTAAATGACTGGAATCAATATATAAACAAACTCTATTATCGATATTATTTTAGTTTATAAAATACAGTCGAAGCTCCAATTAGCGGACACCGCAAAAGGTGGATAGCTCTGATTAGAGGACAGATTTTCCCCCCCAAATTTAGAGCTTATGTTACCAAACGTTCTAAAAGGCGGACAACTCCAATTAGCGGAAACCAAGTCGAATTCCCGAGGGTGTCCGCTAATTAGAGCTTCGACTGTAGAACAAAATAACTATTGTTCGTTAACAAATGAAAATACAATTAAAATTGCCTAATTGTTTTGGATGTAAGTTGCTTCTTTAATAATGTAGTATTTACACAAATAAAATTATATCATTTAAATAAAATAGATTTGATCGCAATAGACCATTTCATAAATTATTTCACGACCAACGACTGCCTAGTTTTGAATTGAGCGCTATGGTAACTGAATCCCAAGAGAGCTTATCAAAACTTGACTCCATTGATAGATGTGTCATTTTGAGTCTTGTGAGACATAATCACCTTGGTAATTGTATGAAAACGAGGCAGTCGTTGGTCGTGACGTAATTTATGAAAAGGTCTATTAGAATGATTTAGAATAAAGAGTATTTGCAGGGGCCGCGACTCGTCTTTGAAAGTGACGAGGCTACATAATATAGTATCTAAGAAGGCCCCACCATGTTTGGCGCCGATGGTGTAGGAGTTATTTGAAAATCAGGCTCTCTAGATTGGCTAAAACAAGCCTATTTTAAAAGATATTAACGGCAGAAAAAAGGTTTTTGTGAAAGTAGAAAAGAAAAGAAAGAAAAGAAAGAAAAAAATTGAAAAAAATTGAAAAGTGTTTTGACGATTTTGAAGTAGAAACAGCGTAGAATTTTAAAAATATTCCCCTCTCTGTGGAAAATTCACGCAAAAATTCAAAATTCACGCAACGAAAAAGCCCATTCACGCAATCACGCAATATATATATGACTATACTTCTAAGCTTCGATTGACTTTATTTTCCAATTATATACTATGGAAATATTCCTAAAACACAATTATTCCAAATTTATACTGTAAGTACTTCAAGAAGTTTCCAATTCTTTCATTGTTTGTTGGTATTTTCACTCTTTTCAGACCTTATTTTGTTTAGGTTTTCATGTATTTTCTGGTCAATAAAGTCAATTTCTAATGAAATAATTATCCGCATCTTTGCGGTCCTTGTTTCTTATAACAAACGAAACATAACTTTTTCCTTCCGTTTTCCTTTTTACGCCTTCCCTGAATAATTCAAACCGAAAAGAACATACAAAGTCCGTAGTCCAAAGGAGGGAAATAATTCATTTCAAAGGGAAACTTTAAAAATCCTCAGTGGGATGGACGGACAAAGAAAAAAAAGAGATGTTAAAAGCGTTAGGAATCAATGAAAAAGTTTATATATTTTCACTCTACCGCTATATATTGACGTCATATGTACCCAATGATATCTCTTTTCAGAATCTTGTGGCATATATTTTTAGAACTTATCATCATCATTATTATTAAGTACTTCGAAAACAGGACAAGTCCCATTATATACATGGAAGAGAAAATGAATAATATATTATGAAAGGTTTGTTCCACAGTTTACGCTGTTTCACACTTTATCAGTGACGTCATAGAAGAGATTGAAATAGATTTTTATCACCTCGTTGAGCTCTCATTAATTTCTTCCTTTTTTGAGCGCTTGTTAAAAATAGGTAGGCGTCTTCAAGATTCAAATTGGAGAATATCGCACCTAACCCACCCGTATCCTTTAACGTTGGCAAAATATCAAAACAAGTGTAGGCGAACGGAACCTGGTTGCTTTATATCTCATCGCAGTCACGCAACGTCGTTTTAACGTCCAAACAACCGACGTTGTTTCAACATCAGATCGGAGTAATGTTATGTGTCTGCTGCGACGATAACTAGTTTCGCCCACACACCCAACAGAACGTTAGAATAATGTTGTTTGGCCGTTAAAACGTTCTGTGCCCGCTGGGAAATGCATATGGTTGAAATCAGTAACAATTTTCACTGCAAATGCGTTCCTATTGCCAAAATGTTATTGCGCTGATTACAAGTAGCAATAAGTGAATTATTTGAGGATTATTTAAAATCAATCACCGCCCCGTATTATTCTCCCCAGGGAGTGATCTGTTCTCCCACAGAAGTTAGCTCTGGTGAAAAAATGACAAAAAATTTCAAATTTCAGCAACGAAAGGTAAATCACTCAAAAAGAAATCACAAAAAAGAGTGGTAAACATGATTATGAAAATTTGGGTGGCCACCACGTGACGTCATCACTTTTGTTGGAAGTTAGAAAAGAAAGTGAAAATTAGAAGTTTAGATATGGCTTAAATGAAAGACCATTTTCTAAGAATTTCAAAAATTATCACAACTATATCTTTAAAAACTCCATATTTCTTGAGATACGGGGGTTTGAAGGTAATGTCAATACGAGAAAAAAATTAGGGACCTTGTTTTGAAAAAAAAAAAATTTGATGACCTGGAAATTTTTAATTCGTTTGTTCGTGCGCTTGTTCTTTTAAACAAAGTATTTTTTAAGGTCTGAAAAATTAATCGCAATTGAAAGATTTGTGTGTGGGTTGTGAAAAAAAGGAAAGATTATTGATTTTTCATTTTTTTTTATATGTATTTTTTTATTTATTTTTCTCAAAAAAGTCATATATAATTTTGTTTTGTATATTCGTCGGTTTGTTAGCAAAAATAAATTCTAATCAAATTTTCTAAATATAGGGTATATAGCCAAGAAAGAATGTAAATTGGAAATTAAAAAAAAAGAAATTTAAGAAGGCAAAAAAAAGTACTAAAAATATATTAAAACATCGGTTAGGTTTCGATCATAAATCTATTTTGAATCCTTTTATTAAAAAAGAATGAAGATTTCTATTTAGATTTTCAATAATTTCATTTTTGCGCTCGATGCTGAGAAAAAGTGAATGTTTTTCAAAAATTGATCTATTGTTTCCATATGATTCTTTTTTTTTCAAAGTAATTAGTTTTTTTTTAAATATGAGAAAAATAGAGGAAAATAAATCAGGTCCTATATTTTGAGCCAATCAAAAACCCATCTGGTTCTTCAAAATCTTTTGTTTTTATTTCGGTCAGTCTCTTTTTTGTCATTTTTAATTCTACTAAAAAACGAAAACCAAAATCTGAGAAATGCTTTCATAGAAACTCTCCTTATGCTATCCTTTTTCGTAAACTTAGTCTACCTTTCGATTTGTTAATGATTCATAGAAAAACTCACTTCCCCTTTAAAAGTTGCGTCAAAATAGAGTTTGCTTCATCATCAACTTCGTCATCATTTTCTCTTTATCATTTTGATGTCATATGGATTCAATAGAATTCAAGAATGTTCTCGCAGTAGACACTGAACGTTGTTTTATTGACGTCCAAACAACGTCATGTTCTAACGTCAGAACGTCATTTATGGACGTCGAAAGCATTGTTTGAATATCGTTGCGTGATGCCTACACTGACATAGCATTGGATATAAAATGCTCTCTAAAAGTAAAGGAAAAATTAACTAACAAATTGAATATATAAAATAATAGATCATAAAAATCTCATAAAACAAGGGTCATAGGTCGATGTCATCCTTTATAGCCGTTACTGCTTTCCTGAATTTCTTCCTTAAAACTTGCCAGCTGGATGTTTTGGGAACTTTATAGGTGTGAACATCAACTAAGTCTGTTGCCCACCTCACTTTCTTATCATAGCAGCTTAATAGTTCGGTAGTTGTGTTTAAAGTCCTGAGTAGAATTTTGTCCGTGAAATTGGTACCGTTTTTGGGTAAAATATGTTTAACTAAAGATCGTTGTGTATCGATAAATAAAGATTGCTGCTGCCGACAACGATGTTGTTGGTCATGACGTTGTTGTTGTTGATGATAGTTCTGATTATTTTGTTGAAAGTTCTGGCTGTGCGTTGCTTGTCTTGGGTAAGTGTAGTTTTCTTGTTGATAATATTGCGTATAGTTTTGTTCTGATTCTACATCTTCATGGTAAAGATGATGAGGATAATGACGATGGTGATGATCATCTGCATCGTTGTCGTATATGTATTGTTGATGATGTTGATATCTTGCTTCGCGTGTTGAATGTGGATGCCTTTGATGCAAATCTGTTAAACTCATGTTGTGAATAATCTGTTTTTGTTGTCAAAAATTGTTGTGCAATGCCCTGCTCTTGATTTCTTTCGTCACTGGATCGCTGAAGCGGTAAAGAAACAACTTCTACTTCTTCTTCTTCTTCTTCTTCTTCTTCTGAATTTCGTATCTGTCTTCTTCGAGTTTGACGTCTTTTGTGAAAAACCACCAAAACCTTTTGATTTTAAATCTGAGAGCCTTCACTCTTTCCCTTTTACTAGTAGATATGTTTACGAATGATTGGTGTCCGCGAGTAAGAAAGAGTTTTCTCTCATTTTAAGTCTCGCGTCATGTATTATATATCAATACACGGCTTTTCATCCATAATGGTACCATTTATATATAGAAAGTCCGATTGGGTGTTTTTCTCATTTTCTCTTTTTTTTTCAGATTCAAATATATAAAGAATTCTTTGTTATCTAATATATTATAATACGAATATAAAGAAAGAATATATAAAAATGAAAAAAAAACTTTTCTTGACAAAAAAAACAAAATAGTATGAAGAAGAAGTCCAACTGGGAACTAGTTTTTATTTTGAAATTTTGAAAAAAACTTTAACAATGAAATCCACAACATTAAAGAAAAAGAACTAACAATGCTAGAACTCAGTTTTGCGTCAAACTCGTCCCAAGTCCTTTCCTCTATTTTTTACGATTTTGATTTCGGAACGATTCGTAAACTTTATCATGCAAATTAAAAAATGGAGGAGAGGGCTGGGTACAAGATTGTTCTTGGCTCACTGGTTTCTTTAGTCCTAATTGAAAATGTTTTTCTCTTGGTTACCATGGAGAATCTTTACACAATTCAGGACAATACAATTAATAGATGAAGATCTTACTATATATTATCCCTGTGTGGGACATTTAACACTACTTTAGTTCAGGGCAAAAAAATTCGAAATGTCGAATACTGGGTTCATCTAGTTAAATATTTTTGTTCATGAAATAAAGTTCATTCATTTGATTATGACCTTTTTATGTATTACATGAAGAAGCAAATTCTTTTTAATCATTTTTGGTCATGTGATGATGATGAAACCTCTCTTTTTATTCATTGGGCAGACATGATGAAACCTTTGGTTCTCGAACCTAACCCTATTAAAAAAATGATGAAATCTAAAATAGTTTACAATAATTGATATAAAAAGTTGTATAAAAATCAAAGCTGAGGTTTATTCTCTCTATAACAAAAATATCTTAAAATATATACTGGAAATAAAAATTCTAAAAAATCTATCTATCTTATATAGAGATTTTTCTTTTTTTAAAGAAAAGCCTCCTTATGGTGGTGGATGATTACGTGATGAGGTCATCGCTTCATCAAATTGTGGGTGACCAGAATTATTATGTATTAATCATTTAAAGACGAGACTCTCCATTTTTCCCATTCAAACAATTGGAAGGCCACAATGAACTATAACGGATAACCGGTATACTCAAAATTACTCAATAGCACTAAAGATTATAAAAATTATTACAAAAAGATTGCATGCTAAAAGTACTAAGAGCAAATGTACCAGCCCTAATATGTGACCCCTGTCCCTAACACCTGTAACATGTGATCCCCAGAAAAATAAGCGAGTCTGACGGACTCTGGTGATTCTGTTACAGGAATTGGTGGTTTTGGTGATTCTGAACTGAAGCAGGAGGTGATGGTTTTGGTGATTCTGCAGCAGGAGTTGATAGTTTTGGCGATACTGCTGCAGGAGTTGATGGGTTTGGTGATTCTGATAGTGTATGTGATTCTTCTGCAGGAAGTGATTGTTTTGGAGATTCTGGCTCGTTTTTAGTCATTGAGTTGATAGTTTTGGTGATTCTGCTGCAGAAGTTGGTGGTTTTGGTGATTCTGGCTCGTTCTTAGTCATCCTAGACGTTACCTTGGGTTATCTTATGCTATTATGTTGATATTATGTTGTATTGTTCTAAGCGAGTGGTAAATCACTCAAAGCAATTTTGGGCATAATGGGTGGCTTGTAAGGGCGGAAAGGTGAAAGGGTCATTTTTGAGGGTTGTCAAAACTGGGTGATCGTAAAATGAAAATGAAAATAAAAAAGTCAAAAAAACTACACACCAGTTTTACCTTGGCTCGGTTCTAAGTTTTATGAAGTTAGTTTCAAATAATTTTTTCATTAGATTTCGCTGAATTTTGCAATGCTAATCATTTCCTCAAGTTATCAAATTTCAAAAATGTAAAATTAACTCATCTTGCACAACGGCTTAAATTGCTAGTCAGATAAAAAAGTGACAAAAATGTTTAAAAAACGAGGAAATACACAGCTTCATTTTTGGCAAAAACATTAGATTAGTTATTTCAGAGAAGACTTTGTTTTATAGCATTCCTGGAAAAGGTCTCATAAATTGCCCATGTCCATTTTGTAGACTAACTAATTAGTATCTACTAGCTGGCAAGCCAGCGTCGCATAGGTCTTTTTACCTTAAAAACCCACCCCCTGAATCAAGGGGGGAGATCACTATGTGCGCATGCAAACAAATCAAATGTAAAATTGGAAACTAAAAATGTAGAACTAAATGCATGCACAAAAAATGCAACAAATGGTAAAATGATTGACAAAATCCAGAAAATATTTGATTAAGATTAATAACTTACAAAACTAAAGATACATGAGAAACAAATGTTGCTCACCAGATTGATATGGCCTGCTACAGCTGTGAAACGAGATGGAAATGCGAAAGTTTGAAATGTACTGAAAATTTGGGGGGGCACTCGATTTCGAAACTACCGTACGTTCGGACAGAAATCGGGGTTTTAAAATCGGACCCTTACAGTGCACTGCAAAATTTGCTGAA
>JAUJPO010062324.1:0-13020 GCA_032270745.1 Tiaropsis multicirrata | reverse complement strand
TACTGAGGATATGTAATATCAGTCACTTTAAAGAAAGGAAAAGCTTTATATAAGAGATAAGATATATAAGAGATCTATCTAACTAAAAAGAGAAGAATGTTTTTGGTATTTTTATATATATATATAAGGCCAATTGTAGCTCAGGTATAAAATACTCATGTTAGGAATGTGCTGCTTGGGTCGATTTTTAGACTTAAGCTTTTTTTCGGTAAAGGTAATTTTTTTGCAAAAACTTAGCTTGGGTCACGGTGATATATGCTTAATATGCCGACTTATGTCGAAATGTTAGAAATCTGCTGCTTAGGTAGATTTTTTATTTAAACTTTTTTTTTCGGTAAAGGTAATTTAGCTTGGGTTGCACTTTCTCGTCACAGATAAGGGCTCCATATTTTTCTGATGGATTTACTATAATGGACATTTCAAGTGGAAATCTTTTGTTTTTTATATTACAGTAGTTTCTTATAGAATGTTCGAGAAAATTTCAATATTTATTATAATAGGCCGTTCAACTGTAAATTTAATATTCATCCAAAACCTGGACGTAAGTTTTAAAGAAAACCTACCAATCTACTTGGGGGTTTACAGCGCAGTGTTCCGTGAGCGTAGCGGGAATCTGCTCGAATACTAGCGACAACCAAGCAAACTAAATTTTTACAAAACAGGGTTATTATGCGTAGGCCCAAATCACAATTCTCAAAAAACTTTGATATCGCGATCGCGATTCACTGGTTTGAGCAAGATGATCACCGAGTACAAAATCAAAGTAATTGAGTTATATTTGGTGAGTTAATTTTCTTTCCGATCAATATAAACACAGTCTCAAGATGTTTCGGGGGTAATGAAAATTATTAGGTTGAGTGATGAATCGAACTTTGCACCAATTATGTTGCTTTTTGAAGAAGCTTTAATAACCCGGTTTTTATGCTGCAACTGGCAATCCCCACTATGTCATAACAATAACTCGGCATTTTCTAGGCTGCTCTCATCCTCTAACGAAACGTGCTTCTTATAGAGGATGCTTAATAGTCGATAAATCCTCTGTCCCAGAATATGCCGCTCTTCGCCGTATAGAGGCGAAGAGCAAATTTTGCTTGCGAGGGCTTTAGAAAGCTATGATTCAGATATTACGTAATGTTTGAGAAAGGACACTTGAGCCGTTATGAAATAGACATTAATATTATTTTTGAACGACTTCAATTATTGAAGCGGGGAATGGCGATGGATATGATGGATGATGGAGGTGCAAGCAAGATGGAGTATAATGTAACATATTTTTTCTTGTTCAATGCTTTAGGTATTCATGTATATTTAGGTATTTTTTGGTTCTAAAAATTTACATTTCATGAGATTACTGATATTGATATGGTTGATATCGATATAGACATCTAAAATGCAAAATGCTTGTCTTTTTATTCCATCAAATAATTCTTCTCGTAGAGCTTGTGACCTAATCTATTAGCCTATAATATAGCAGATCTAGGCTTAGACGTGTGTTTTTCTTTTTTTCTTTACAAGCTAATTTCTTTCACAACCATTGGAATTACCTCCTAAGGTAGTAATTTTGTACGGTGTGACGGACGTGTGAGTACAACAGTACAGTAACGACCCACAGTGTGGCCCGAACATTTGCAGACTGCCCCGAACATGGTAAAACAATTAGTCTTGAATATACACTTCAACTGGAATTTTCGTTCCCCGAAAGCTGGCCCAAATGAAATTGCATGGGCCTGCGCCCATGTTCAGGCCACACTGTTGGTCGTGTATATACAGTATGTCAGTGATTGGATACTAAAAATGCCACTTAAGTACCAGGAACAGTGGGTAATATTCTTGGTGCCTAAAATCTCACCGCACAAAAGAACACTTATTTTAGTGCTCCAACAGGTAGCTGTCAGTTATATTAGTATTTCCTAGTAGTTTGATAGATTGAGTAGCTACTTTTACTATCTTTTGGAATCTTTTTTTGATTATGCTCTCTCCTATTAAATGATGCATAAGGTGAGACAAATAAAAAAAGTGAAAGTGGCACAACGTTGATGGTATCAGCCCTGAATTATCAATTATTATGTAATTTTCTGAGCGACCAACCTTCATTTAAATTTGTTTCACCTAACTTTATGTTCTCCTGTCAGATATGGATCTATCGGTCAATACAATATCTCTTTCTCAAATTATCCGTTAAAATGCTATGATTTAAAAAAGAGCATTTTAAAAATCAAAATAATAACCTTATTCTTTTAATGTTTTGAACATTCATGACCAAACTATTTCATGAAATTTCTATTCTGGTGAGAACGAGTAGAGCACATTTTTCATCTATAAATAACATATCCACCTGAAGGTGTGCTCCTAGCATGCTTGCTATGGGAATTATAAGAGAGTTGTTTATTTTGATGCTAGGTTATGGAAAGTCTGTTGTTTTTCAAGCTGCACCAACATATTTTGAGGAGATGAACAAAGAAATCAGCAATGCAGTGTTGATAGTTTTCTCTCCACTGATAGCCCTGATTAAAGACCAAATCAAATCAGCAGAAAACAACAATTTGATGGCTATTTGCTTAGATAAGGATGTGGACGGTGAAAAGTATGAAGGTGTGTGCTTAAGTCTATTATTTTTATGTAGTTTGATATTTAGACCAGAATCCAGTTAGCAGATGAAATTGAGACATTTAAAAAAAGTTGTATTTTTATGTTTGGTGATTACATTTTGCAACTAAATGAATTTGATTGATAATTTCAAGTTTTATTAAATTGATTGAATCAGATTAGGCATGAGGAAAACTATAAGTTAGATTATTATAAATCTAAACACAAAACTTGATACTTAATACATTAGACACTGAGATTTTACTAGTTATTGTTATCAAATGTATTTCAATAACTAGCTCTAAGCTAATTACTTTTTTTAAAAGATATTATGGTTGGAACATACTCCTTGGTTTATGCTTGTCCAGAAGTTTTGGAGACTAAACGTTGGAGGAAGCTGTTTTCTTCAAGTGACTTTGTTGAACGTTGTATAGGTGTAGTTATTGATGAAGCGCACGTCATGGTTGAATGGTTAGTAGTCTAATTAAAAATATTTAAAAATCTTTTTACTTGTCAGTATGTATATATATATAAAAATAGTTTTAAAATGTTCCCCTAAACAGTTTCTAGAGATAATCTATTTTTTCTTATTTACCCTTAATCGTTTGGAACTAATTTTAACATCTAGATACAGAACCTAATCCAATCCAATGATTTGATTAATTTTTACATTATACATATATATATCTTATACTTTCAACAGGGGTCAGTCATCAAATGAAGAAACTAAAGCTTTTCGTGGAAGTTATGCCAAAATCATTGAGCTACGTAGTCTTTTGTCCTCCAGTACCAAGTTTATGATGTTCACAGCTACAGCAACATCAGTAACTCAGTCAGCTATCTTTTCAATGTTAAATCTTCAGCCAAGTGAAGTTTATTGTGAAATTTATCATCCAAACAAAAATAATCTAAGGTAATTATAATATAATTATGACAACAATTTACTTTCAATTTTACCACATTGAGATTATTTTTTAGCATCTAGTTATAATATAGTAGTAATAAAGCCATAAATAGCCATAATCGTGACAAGATTACAAAAGTTTTTCTCAAGAGCTTTATTTCATTTATACCAGAAAGAATAATTGTATTTTGTGTCTCATTTTCTATTAATAGATTCAAGGTTGAGCAAATAGCAATCAGTAGGGATGACAATAGATACCTAGTAAAGTATTTTGATTTGATTGTAAGTGAAATTTCCAGTAAGAAAGAGAATGCCACCAAGACAATTATTTACGTCAACACTAAAAAAGAAGCAACCTTACTGAACAATGGTTTGGGTTCAAAACTTGGAGTTCATTTGTTTTTGCATGGAAAAGAGGGTAACCCAAGATTTCGTTTAATTGAAGAGTTTCATTCAGGCACACCTAAATCTACAAAAAAGCACGTGCTTGAACAAGCTTGTCTTTCCAAAAGCCATTTACGTGTAATCATATGCACTTCTGCATTTGGAATGGGGGTAAATATGAAAGGATTTAGCAGATGTATTCATTTTGGTCCACCTTCCACTGTTGAGGCCTTTGTCCAAGAAGTTGGACGAGTTGGTCGAGATGGTGCTATGAGTGAAAGTATATTAAAATTTCACAAAAGTCTTGCAGATCATGCCTCTTCTGAAATTATTGAATATTGTGGAAGTGCAATCACTTGTCGAAGACAGTTTATTATGTCTAAATTTCCTGGTGACTACACTTCTCCATCTGGTTGTACCTGCTGTGATTTGTGTGCAAAACTCTGCCAATGTCATAAGCCTGACTGTGGAAGGGCATTTAGGCATTCTATCCAAAATATCCCAACATCAGTTCCACGAAGGAATGTTTCAATGGCAGAGAGAGTTGAGCTAAGAGGTCTTTTAAACGATTATCGAATTGAGAATTTTGCCAAAAAGAAAAATGCTATCCAAGTTTCCCTACCCAATCTATTTCACGAGTTTACTGAACAACACATAAAGCAAATAATGGCTAATGTGGCTAAAATCTTTACCCTGAAAGATATCAATTCGTATGTTGAAATATGGAGAAAAACACATGCTGTTCATGTCCTGAAAATGGTTCACTCTGTTTTCCATGACATTGATTTAGCATTCATTGAAACGGAAGAGGAGAGTATGATGGAAGAATCTCTTGAATTTTCCAATGCAGATTTTGTTAATGACACAAATTACCAATCAGTAACTGATTCACAAATTAATAGTTTTCTTTTATCAGATTACAATGATGATAGCATTTCTAAACGAACTCTAGAGGATGATTTCTGATTATGAACACTTTTTCAAGATTTTTTATACTTTTTTACTTTGATTTATAAAAGTTAGTCTGATAGCTAGCGTTAATGTCATTAATGTCATGAGAGGGGGTAATAAAATACGGCTGTAAGAATATGACCTACTCTAATGGGATAAGTTTTTGCGGGGATTAGATTTTGCTAAAAAAAAACTAAAAACTAAAACTATTCACAAACATTATTATTTTCCAAAAACAGATTCAAAATTGACTCATTGGCAAAAATAAATTCCCACAAAATATTTTAAAATAGCTCATCCGGATGACCTTGACCGTGACATTTAACCTCTGCAAAAATTTATCCCATTCAATACTGAACATGAAACGGTTTACTGGCTATAATTTCAAGGACCAAATTAGTCTGCCCATAACTTCAGATTTCAGGCAAATTTGTAAGGGATGTAAAAAATTTCAAAATATGAACTCTTTTGAATGTTATTTTCATTTTACCGTTGGAGAGCTTTCGAATAGAGAAATTTAAAGTAGATATGGGCAAAAAAATAGACCTAAAGTAAAGAAATTTAATTTTTCCTAAAGAATTAGCTTTTTTTTGCAAATTATATTGAAATTCATTCAAAGTATAAAAATCGACCATATCCACCAAAAAGTTTTTTGAGAGCTTTCAAATGGTATAATTCATTACCAGACTACATGGTTGTGATCTTTTTGTTTAAAAGTATAAAGGTAGGTATCGAGGGTGATTGTAAAGAGTGCATTATATTGGTTAATTTGTTTAAATTGTCAGTCTGTTGTATTTTTTTTCTTTTTTAAGTTTTTTTGTGAGAAACTAAAAAAGCTATAAAAATGAATTTGGTTGCATTACAAAAGCGCCTTACAAAACACAAAAAATATGAAACATACAAATAATATAAATACTATCAAAATTAAAAAATGTTTATTTTTAGTTAAATTATCGAACAGTTTTTAAATTGATCATCTGATCTTTATGTGAGGTAATCCATTTATGGAAGTTTGTCATGTCAAAATTCACAAGTACACTCTCCTTTTGGTTTGCAAAATATCGATACGCTCGTCCTGGCGAAATTTGAAGTGCTTTTTCTGCAACAAGCTCTTTCACCAGTTTCTTAAGGTCACAATCATCTTTTGTTTTAGTGTGTTTCCCTGATCTCTTCTTCAAGCCATTGTCACTGTCGAACTTTTCCAGGAGATCTTTGTTAAAGTGCAATGCTTTTGCATACCTTTAATCAATAGAATTACAAACAAGAAAATCATCACAAGCTTTGTATACTACCTAAGAGTAACAAATTTTGGTGGGAAGAAATTTTGGGGGTTTTGCTACAAGTCTGCCAAATTGAGTTCCGTCAAATTAAAAAAAAAATTTAATTAAAATTTCACCGTTAAAGGTTTTTTTCTGTTTTTACGCCATTTTAAGGATAATAATTTCAGCAAACACCAATATTAAATATTTTTTGCCATCTGCCAAATTAAGTTCCCGCAAAATCCTCCATATTTTGTTCCCGCCAAAATTTGTTACCCTAAGGTAGATAAATCAAAGCCTTGAGTTTCGATAAAAGAAAATTTTACTTTGTCTAATATTAATAATTCATTCTTTTTAGAGAATTAAGCAATAGATAAGATAACATTACAGGTTAACATAAATATTGGTTAATTACCTTGTCATTATTTTCTCATCCATGGCATTTGGACCAAGCTTTCTCTTAATGGTCTTCACCAACCGAATGAAATGTTCACACTCCAAATCCAAAGGTATGTTGTTTCCTTGTAATTAAGAAAGAAGTTATCTAATAATTGGTGTTCAAATTGCAGGATTTCAATTGTTTCTTATAATTAGTTTAAACGTAGTTTAAATCCAGTTTACACAATGTTTTTTAGGTATATTGACAGGCAAATGACGCTGTTATGATCTTCTGAAGACTTGGTTACAAAAGATAACAAGGAACGCCAAACAAGCAAGTAAGTAAAGTTGAATCACCTTTTCCATTTTTGGTCTTGCAAAAGCGATTCCACATTAGGCTATGTGCATCCTTCTCACTCAACAAACAATTCAATTGCAAGATGATATAGAATGCTTCTATGTTATACTTCTTGCTGTGTGAACCATCTTGAAAAAAATATGGAAATAGAAACTTCCAACATCGGATCACCCTTTCCCCATCTCCTTCTTTGACAGCGTCGCAAAAGTTTCTCCATAGTGCCAGGTACTCGATGAGTGCAATTTGATAGTTGAACATGTCGTCGTGTTTCTTTAAAATAAATGTATCAACAATAAATATCTTAACGTAGAGGGTTTTGGCTTTTTCAAATTTTCGCAAATTCAAACTCCAAAATAATCCAAGAAGATTTTTCTTCACACTGTTTTCACTTTTTATCGAACTATTTTTTTATCGAAAGTTTTATCCTTACGTGCGCGACTTGATGTTCCTTTTGCAAATGCGAACGAAGGGATTTTCCCACAAATTCAAACAATTTGTCACAAAGATTGCACTTGAATTTTCCCTCCACACTTAAAAATTCCACTTGTTTCTTTGTGAGGTAGCTATCAGCAGATGACGAACGGAGGATGTAGTTGTCCACCACTTCTGCACAAATGTTTTCCAATTTTCTGTGGGAATAAATAATTTTCAATTCATTTGTTTGCGATAAAAAATAAATGTTCCACCATCAAGCTTTTGTTTTATTTTTCAATTATGTGAACTTTAGCTTATTTGTAGTTTAGGTTTTCATATTAATTTTAAAGATACGAACCTTTTCTTTTCTACTGTCGATGCTTTTGTTGCAAAATAATTTACATTAAAGCATTTGGGCATCTCGTCAATGGCACCAATCTTCAAAACATCTAGACCAGCTGCGATGATTCTAGCCCGAAACTCAATATCCAAAAAGCTTTTAACAGCCGACACATTTCTCTTGACTTCTGTAGCCACGTTTCTCCTGTTGATTACTGACTTGTCTGACCCCAAGGAACACTTGTCAGTGAACGAGTTTTTGAAAAAATGGTCCATGGCATACTGAAAAGAAAACAAACCACTTTTTTTATTGCCATCCCCGAGAGGGATTTTCCAACCTCCTGGCAGATTAAGATTTTGACATCTTTCCACATCTTTCCCCTCGGCTTTTCCAAATCCCCGTTACTTTTAATGGTTTATTTTTCTCCCGGAACCTCTTACCTGCATAACCTTGATGTCCAAATGGAAATCAGCTACTTCACAGTGCATTCCCTCGAATCGTTCTTTCGGGTCAATTGCGTTCGCTGATTGAAAAATAACATTTGCACATCGCTCGATGGTCAATTGGTCCCCTACAACTGCTTTTTCTGTAAACGTCATATCGTCTCCTTCCACTGTGGTCGATTGATACTGCTGTAAATCTTCCAGAACTTTTTGGCATCCTACCGAAGTATTTTCGTTTTCGTAAATGATACCGAGAAATACCTGAAAGAACGTTAAATTATATTTTTGAATGTATGCAAAAAAGAAACAACCCGTGGCATTGGCTAAAAATGGTCATTTTCCTTCCGAATGTTAAAAACGGTGATTTAGCTTTAAGGAAAATGTGTATCTTGATTTTTCAATTTTTATGCTTAAAAAATTAAACTTACGTTTTCACTTTTCTTACTCATCTCTTTAGAGTATTGATGACTAATGTGACGAATGACCTCAGACGCGAATGGTTCCATACATTTCAAATTCTCCGTCAATATTCGCGACACGATAACAATATAATTGAGACGTTGCTTGACATGCTCGGCTGGGGAGCAGAGAAAAGCGCTGTGATCCAATTCCTCGATCGTGCATTTTGGACGTGACTCACTCATCTCGGATGGTGCGTTGACACGATTAAAGACAGCCAATTTTGCAGTATGATGCGTACTTATGTTTTGATGGTTCTCGTTCATTTCGGAGACTCTATGGTGTGTGTCCAAGTTGTCAATGACTTCTTTGAAATCTTTTTTAGTTGCTACAAGATTAAAAAAAACATTTTCAACAATCTGAATTGAAATTTAATTTGTTAAACAAATTTTATCTGATGTTATCATGGTATCTCTAAAATGGTCACAAGTGTTTGAAGAAATAACTCATTGACTTACAGTTAAAATCCAATGGCATTTTAGCGGGCTTTCCGACTTGATCACGTTCAGGAATGTCTAGCTTTTTAGGTGTGGAACCTGAAAAGAACGAACTTAATTATTGAATGTTATCAATTTTTTTAATGTTAGATGTAATGAAAGTGTTTGCAAAAATATTGTTGAATTTTCTTTTTTACTTTTGAAAAGTTTTGTCTGAAATTACCAGAAATTGGAGGAACTTCCAGGCTTTCAATGGTCGATTCACCGTTTTGTGCGTTTGCTTCTAAAAAAGAAAGTGACTTTATGGGTACACATGAGAACCTTTTTTACTTAGGAGTAGATTTTAGCTACCTATGCCCATGTGAATCATGAAAGTGTATAGGGTAACAAACTTTGGCGGTTTTGTCAAAAATCCACGAAAATTAATTTCTTTTATCTGCATAAATTCCCGCCAAAATTAAATTCTTTCTGTCATCCGCCAAATTTTGTTACCGCCAAAATTTCTCACCGCAAATATTTTTTACTCTAGGGTAGAACGTACGTTTTATAAGTTTAAGTAATCAGATAAACCTACCTAATGTAGTGTTCTTCTCGATAGATAATTCGATATGTTTTTCAAATATTTCCAAATTTGTTTGGTTTAGAATCTCTAAAAGATAAAATTTAATGTTTAACTAGTCAAATATATAGAGTAACGTATTTTACTAATAATAAAGTAAAAGATCTTTAAAAAAAATGTTATTCACTGTTCGTATCTTTCATATCAGATTTTACCTGACAAGGGAATCTTTGGACCAGGATCTTCCATTTTTCGATACTTTGCCCACCTGTTATTGTCTTGTTCCATTGGCTTCGCGATGACATCAACTTCAGGCTCTTTTACGGCCTCTTTATCCATCAGGTGTTGCTTGACCATTTCGTCATGACCTTTACCAAATTCATCCATCTTTTTATTTATGTATGGGTTGCTAACTAACAGCCTCAGGGCACCAAAACGTTTCAATAAGGACTGAAAACAAAAAAAAAGTTTAGTTCCCAGATGACATGAATAAAAGGAAATGCACTCCACGTAGAGTATTTTTGAAAACACGCTTGCGCACACAAAATCTCTCTAAATGTAACAAACCATACTATCGTCAGCTACATAAAAAAGTAGGGTTTGGTACAGGCTATACCGGCCGGGTGAGAATTATTTTTAGGTCATACGGCCGCAAAAAAATAATGAACTTTAGAGAATGGGTGTGAGAATTTCTAAAATTTTGAAAAAGTAAACAAACAAGTATCTTTAACAAAACAGTTATAGTTTATGAACTGAAACACACATCCTAGAAAAAAAAATTAAAGTGTTTTTTCGTCACCCGGTAATGTGGAAACGAAGAATTTTTTACGGTTGGTCTAAGCTTCGATATTTTTTAGATAAAATATTTGGATATTTACTGAGTAAGAAGAGTGATTTTGAATCAGTGTTAAATATAGTTGAACAGCAGTAACTCTTCTCGAGTTGTTTTTGAACAGAACGGCAGCGGCCATTACAATTGTATTGGTTGTTGATATGTTCGACAATTTCGTGTCATCTTTCGCAGCACCAACTGACAAGAAATTTTCCAGAAGTGGACAGTGTTTTTTCAGCTCCGTATGCGCGTTTTCGAATGAAAATCCAAGCAAGTCTTGTTTTGATGTTCGTTTGAAAATGCTTAGCGCATCATTGCCGTCAACCTAAGTAAAAACGAAGACGTGCTTTGAACTTTGCCAGTCATCATAAACGTTACAAACTTACAAACTTTCGTGAGGTAGAAAAATGCCCAAATTATTTACGAAATTTCGCAATTATAAATCAGCGAGCTTGAAATCAAATTTGGCAAAAATTAATTTTGGCGAATCCCTGAAAAATAGTTTCTTTCCTTTAGCTACTTCTGCTGGAATGGGATGTGTTGTCCGGTGACCCCAGGGGTCAAATGACGCTATTCCGAGGTAAAACTACTGTTCGGGGGTAAAAAAAAGTTAAATAGTCGTGGGTAAATCCCTACTACTTTCATAAAGTCCTAATAAAAATAAAAAACAAACTCATTTAGGCCATCCTTAAAAAATTGTTTGTTTCCGGTCCGCGGGTGGGCAAAATTTTCCGTTGGTTATAAAGTTTTTAAAGCTAATTTTCGAACATATATATCATTCAGGAATAGCGAAAATCAAATGATACATAATATCATCATAATAAAAAAAAAATAATAATAATAAGCCGGCCGGGTGACTTGTAAAAAAAAATTCACCCGGCTGCGGACCGGAAACAAACGTTTTTTTTTAGGATGGCCTTATCGTTGTGAATCCGAGTTCAATAAATTAATCAATATTTCATATTTCAAAACTAATGAAGATTGCATAATCTTATCATGCATAAATGTTGTGGAACACAAAGGTCCCTCAAGCCGAGCAGAGTAAGATAAAGGACCTACAATACTTGGATGATCAAAGTGAATTTGACAATCCAAATGTGACAGGTACTCCATCGCCTCTTATTGACTTGTTAAACAGTAGTACAGGGTGTATATAATTTGGTACTGTTTTTCTACCTTAAAACTTTCAACTGGAATAAAAACTAAATCATGCAAGTAAAAACTTGTATTAGCACGCCAAGCTGAGTAAGTTAGTAAATATTTCAGCACCCTGTACTATACTTATTTACATTTTTCCTTTTCTTCGATAATATAAACGAGCAAAAGGAAAAATAATCATGTACTTTTTGTTTGTGGAAAATCTGGGAAAGTCGCATATTTTGAATTCAAATTAATCTGACACAAGAAAAAAAGGACTTTTTCCACGTAACACCTGTTAGGATCGTGAACCTTGTACATGTCAACAGGCACAGAAAAATAAAGCTACAATCTTTGGTCTAAACTTAAAAGTTATCAAAACTAACTGATCTTAATGTACTTATGTCTTAACAAACATTGAAATAAGTGAAAGACGTTATGTATAAAGAGGAAGATTTTTCGGTGTTTGAAAAACCACAAATTATAATGTCACAACACGTGCATTTGGAAAAAAACAGGAAATTTGTGAGATGAAACCTGAAAAATACAATAAAACTTACTCTACTTTAATGTGATGAATTTTACGGGGATTAAATTTTGCAAAATATAATTTCCACAAAAATCTATCCCATAAAAGTATTACTAAAATAATTTTTTACTGAATGTAAAGTAGATATGAACGTAAAAATAATTATCTATAGGCATTTTGGAAAATTAATCATAAGTTCAAACCTTTTCAGCACATATTCTTTGACATTCCATTCTAATATCTTTCCCCAACTGTCTACATATTTCTTTCTTGGTCTCAGAACTTTGTAATACGCAGAAGGCTATAGATTTAAAATCCTGACGCATCAATCTGATAGCCAACGGATTCAAATGGGCTGGAACCTGGAATGAAATGAAATGTAAAAGAAAATGTTATTTCTTCTTTTAAAAGAAAAATCAAAGACAAAAAAGTACAAAATACAAGTAAAATTGACACAAAATAAATTTTCAGCAAAAAAAAAAATGTTGAGGTGTGTATATAGGGTTTAAAATTTGTGATGCTATTCCATTTACAGTAATTCGGTTTATATAATATTTATTAAATATATATACCTCAGAAAACCTGTCACAACTAGGCCAGCTGACAAAAACAAAACTTCTTGTGTCTGTCTCGTTTAGTGGAATCGAAAAGCTCGTTTGACAAGCCAATGTCCGAACCGTTTTCACTTGCTCCTCTTCATTGTTGATCTAGCAAAGAATTATTCTTGTTGAAAAACTGAGGCTCATCTTCATTAATTTTACTAATTTTACATTTCATGGCACCGATTCGTATAAACATTCGAATTCGAATAAAAAATAACAAACAAAACATTTGATTTGGAAATTAAAACATTTTCAATGTAACAATTAAATTTCTTCACTTTGTATCTTCACCGAGATTCCTCCTAGAAGAATGAAAATTATTGTTCAATAATGGGTATATTTTCAATCTGTTTTAATATATATATATATATCCAGACGATGTCAATCGAACGGAATCGAACGAAAATTGCAATCGAATCAATCGAACGCAATCGAACGCAATCGACTG
>JAUJPO010062313.1:0-13021 GCA_032270745.1 Tiaropsis multicirrata | reverse complement strand
CAGCCTTATCTGGCAGTATTACTCAGTTACATAATTTTCCCGCGATTGGATTTCTTACGGACGATAACATCGTCTAAAAAGCCTGATGCTTGTCATAGGCGGATACAGAAGGTACTCAGAGTTTTTGACGGAGGAGAGCGTTGACTCCATTTAAGGAACACGAGCAAAAGTAAGACTCTCCGTCAAAAAATTTTGAGAACCTTCTGTATCCGCCACTGACTGTTCCATACTTATGCTCCAACCCCAAGATCGAAGTAATTGAAAATAGTTTGGAAGTTAACTTACAAGAAAAACTATGGAGAGATATAAAAATGAATGAAATCAAGCAAATGTAATTGCCATGTAAAATTACATTAAATACTACAATATCAAATGGCACAATATTATAAAAGTCAAAAATGTTCATTACATAAGTTATTTGAAAATTTAAAATATTTTGTCTCCCTTCGCTAATTGATTTGGACTTTTGATTCTAACAGTAGGCCCATTTAGTCCAGCTTCGAAGGAAAAAAGAAACCAAAAGTTTCTGGTAGCTTATAGTCAGTAAAGAATCACTGGTCTGCCAATGTATTGATATTACTTTTTGTCAGCTTTTTCTTTGTTTAAAACAAATATCAAAAGTCAATTTGCTCACTTATTGATCACGTTATTAATATTTTCTCTTGGGATTGGTCTATTTTTTCATCACATGATCAAAAAGTCAGCAAAACAAACCAATTTGCGTACGCAAGTTCAAAATGTAAACAAAAGACAAATACAAAAGACTTCCAGACCGGGAAATCTATTGCCCCAATTTCAAAGTTCCTGGCTACGAGTCACCGATAATTCTTCCGATCGTCAAAAACCTCAAGATTAATTTTCCACGATTGAGATCTTTCACTCTTTCTCATCATCTGTCGCTTTCATTCTGATCGATAAAAAAGGCATGGATTTCGGATCACAATGCTCAACATATAATTCCGTACATTTTTCCGCACATCCAAGTCGGAGTGTCCGGAATTCAGACAACCCGTAATCTCCTGTCCAATAATCCACCTGCTTTGTAATATCAAGCTCCGCCCATCCGTCCTGATTGATGAGAGCGCTGTTGATAACATGTTCATGTGTACCGACATTGGGTACTTCTTTCACTAAAATGCGCTCAGCTGGGGTCTTGCTTTTTTTGTAGAAATGTATTCTGGCACTTGCCAGACTGTTCTTTTGAAAAAGCTCTAAGTTGAATAGAAATCTCAGCTCCAAATCTTTGATAAAATGACCATTTTGACATTCTGGAAGAAACATTCATACAAAATACGTTAAAGTTGTAAAATTGAACTGTTCAAATTAATAGGACTGAGATACGAATTATTCATTCAAAAATTTCCTGTACTTTATTCGAAAAAACTTTCGGAAATTTCACTAGTTTTTTTGTCAAATTCGCTTATTCGTTTATTCCGCGAAATATTCTCAATAGGCTCATACGCGAAAGGTTCTATTCTTGCGAAAAATAATTGTTAGATTTGTTTTATACTTCGTTGGCTTGGCAAAATAAATTGGCAAATTGGCAAAATGAAAGTCCCCTTCATATGAGTGAAAGTTGACACAAAACTTAAAACTTCATTTATTTAAATGTTTTATTCGTGAATTTCTTAACAAAGACTCATTCGCGAAAGTTTATTCTAGCGAAATGCATAACTACCAAAAGCAGATTACTGGGAAGGTGGTACTGTTTTTGTATTTGAAAAATAATTTCTAATGGAAAGGGGAAAGGATAGAGACTTACGTTTGAGTATTCCATCATTCTTCCATAAGAAAATCAATTCCTTTACACTTTTGCCATCATCTCCTTTTTCGGAAGGGTTCAAGAAATTTTTCACAATGTCAGGGTCAATCGATTCCTTAAATTTCTTCAGTGCGTTTGACGAGGTTTCAAAGTCGTCAACGCCTAAAGTGTTTTCGATGATTCGTCGTAATTGATCGCGTCGTTTTTTCTCGTTCCCGTCATTTGTCGTATTTCGACCGTTTTTGTCTTCGTTTGGCGTCGGTAGAGCGTAGATCAAAACAACAGTTTGAAGACTGATGAGTAGCGAGAACATAAGCATCTTTGAAAGAAATCTAATATTTGCTAGTAGAAACACAATGAATATTATCGGAATGATTTGAGTGGCTTGATCGCTAATTGAACATGTTTTTAAAATCTCAGGACAATTTAACTATCTTAATGCCAGTATCGAAACAGTCCGAAACGAGTGTCTATCCAGCGTTGTTTCACTTCAAACTGAAAAACACAACAATTATCAGGAATTCTTTACATTGACAAAGCATATTTTATATGGCTCGTATTTCTATCTTTCCGGTGATTCAACTACCGCCCTCTGTCCCCCGTTGACAGATTGTCACATCATAAATTTGATAAACCAACCTTTTTCCTATCAAACTAAAACCGATGATTTATGGCCTGTTTTAAGACGCAAGAATAGTAAGGTTAAGCACCGGAGATAAACCACGACGATGAACGGAAAGTATAATAGGCTAGTGAAAATACGAAACGTGATTGTTTAAAACGCATTAGCCTAGACTAGCACTCTAGCCTAAACCATTTTTGTTCGTCATCGTGATTTATTTCCGTAACTTAACCTCACTAATGAAAATCATCAAGCACAAAAAAGCGCACATTGAAGCCATCTCATTTATGATATCCATTACGTAATGGACCCGACATCCGCAAAAAGCCGTTTAAAAAATTCAAAACTAGTTGCAAACACTCGGCATTTTAGGATCTCCCTGTATATATATATTATATATATATATATTTATCAGAGTTAAACATTAATTGTATAACGTAATGAATGACATGAATTGATGATCAAAAACTGAACTCGATAAATATAGTAATAAAATTGATCACTATCATTTAAACTACGTCTACGAGCCTGTACCAGGTCAACAAATCGTTTAATCTATGTCTACGAGCCTGTATCTGACCAACACCATAAATGTCTTAGGATACCCTGTATATGAACAATCTCATCATTTACGGAGTGACGAGATTCTGAAAACTCCACTGAATTTAATGAAGAAAATGAGCTCCTTCAAACTTTATAAGGTGGAGAATTGGTATGTGCAAAATGACATCACACAATGCGAAAGGTTAAAGCAATATTTATTGGAAAACATGTGCATTGCGAAATATTTTGTTTTAACTTCGTTAAGCATTGCGAAATCTTACTGAACCCTGAAAGTCATTACAATATTTTTCTTTTCCCTTTTTTTAAATCTTGAATGAAATATTACGTCATGTAACTTGAGGCATATTCCCTGCTTGACGTAAACTTGTCTTTGGGAACTTTATATAATCAACCCACTGGCACGCCTACACTACCTTTCCTGGTCTTTAAAACTTTATGTAGGGCTACCCTTAGTTGATCTACCCAATAACAAGCATGACGCGCAAAGTGAAAGTCATTGAGTCATCTTTGTTCTCAAATTTTCACTTGTACTAGCAAAACGAGATCTGGTACGGTTGCCGCCCCGTACCCACTGCGTTGTAGTTCTCACACCTTCCTGGTTTTATCATATTTTGAGGAAATTTCTCTTTTTTTCTCAGAAGATATTCTCAATGTTTTGTATATAATTTGTATCATTGTATGTTAGCAGCCCCTCTATAAATTAATCAGAAAGTTACAATCAATATCAATCAATCAATCTTTGAAAGCCGCTAGTTTCAGAATCATATAAATTCGTCATTGAGTAATTTCGTTCCGACATTATGGATGAATCTCGTTCTCGTTCTCGTTCTCGTTCTCGTCCTCGTCCTCGTCCTCGTTCTCGTTCTGAAAACAATTCTTTAGCTACTTAAATAATCTTAAATAATCTGATATTATAAATGAAAGACTTAATAAATAATGAAATGAAATACAAAAACATTTTGCAAAAACTTATCCACAACCTACTAGTTTTATCGTTAAAATTCAAAACGAAGGATGTTAGGATGCTTCTGTTTTAAGGATTCCGTAATATATTGGACGATGAAAGGGGATTGTGACCATTATTAAATATTAAAAAAGATTTCGTAATAGATACGTAAGGATTACGTAATAGATATCGAAAATATTCAACAATCAAAACTTTTGATCCAATTTGCCGACCTTCACCAGAACTTGTCTCTCCATGTAATACACTAAAAAGTGAAAATGAAAATATGCTCTATGTCCGAATAAGTCTTAGCTCTTTTATTTTCGCTGATCAGCGATTTAAATGAATTTTCTACGCACTTACATTCCCTTATAAAGACAAAGCCAAAACCTAGCAACTGTCTTTAAAAGAGGTTTCATTGTAAAGACAGTTATTGGCCAATCGGAATTCCCTTTGTCATTTCATTGGAAACTCGCATCAAACATCGAAAAAAAGCACGTCATTGTTTCCAGGACATTGCTCAAGGTTGCTACAAAATTTTCCGCAAATAAAATATTCTCACAGGACCTCTTAAACTTAATGAGTTGACTTCAGGACTTACAGGAAGACAAAGAGGGAACTTCATCAGTGCGCCATCTTCCCAAGTGTCGTAAGTCTCAGTGTCGGATACAAAAGGTACTCAGAGAGTGTTGTTTCGTTGACTTCCATATAGGGAACATATAGATTAAAGCATCATTCTTAAGTACCTTCTGAACGTCCGTCACTGAGTCTACTCTTCAAAAGTTCTCTGTTCAACTTTAAAGTTTACTCGCATATAAAAGCTTCATACTGTCAAGTCTACAGGAATATAACCGCGGCTTTTGAAATGGTAATTAGATACCTGCTTAAAAGCCAGGAAAGTTTATTTATTTTACCCTTCAAATATTTGACTTTCGTTAACTATTATCTCTCAATATTGACTGACGTCCGTTTAAAACTCTTACACACTGTCATAAAGATGATAAAATCATTGTACAAGATTGTCAATCAATCACATAAAACCTGTCTTAAAATGACAATAGACTTGGTCCAAAAAGCATACAAGGTTAGAGATTGGTTTATCATAATATTTCATGTTAGGAAACTACCAACAAAACGCTCAGTGTGTATTTGGAACATTTTCCCTGTGATGTGTCAAGCAATATCTAATTGTACTGAATAATTTAATGTTGTAATTTTCAAAGCATTTATATTATCTAATCGGCAACCTCGAACCCAGGCTTGCTTTCACTTTTGAAAATTCTGATGGTCGTGAGAAGCGATTAGGTAACTACCCTATATAAAAGAACCTGGGTATGAGGTCGTCTAATCGGCTATTATATGGCTGGTGCTGAGGTTTCTTTGTCAAACTAATTTATATTGTTTTATACCTTCAAGTACCATGAATTTTATTATTTTCATCTCACCAGCTAGTGATCACGTACAAAAAAGGTCAAATCTCTCTAAACAGCAATAAATGCCCAATTTCAAGCCTTATTGCTGTCATTAATTTGCTATACGATTAAACCAAACAATGACCGTGGGTTATTTTGGGGCATTTTTATCACGCAATTAAAATGGAATTTTGCCTGGAATTATGCGAGGAAGAAAGTGATTATAACATCATTAAATAAGATCATTAAAGCTCGCTTAAAATTAGCAAACCTTTGCAAAGTTCCAAGAGATATCAGAAAATTCAACATTAATACCGGGCATACCAGAAAAAATGCTGGATTTTTGTTTGACAAGACCAAATCTTGAGATTTGTAACGTAGTGCTTTAAGTGAGATTTAATGACGTTATAATTGTTTGATTTTGCAAATAATTCCAGGCAACAATTTTTTCAATAATCGATAATCAATAATCAAGCAATAATTATTTAACCATTACACTACACTCCGATATCCAAACCATAGCATATTTCTAGATAACTGTAGTTTTTTTTCTAATCTTTCTTAACAGAGTATCAATGACTAAAGCCTAAAGCCTCCAGTTGACGACAAAATCCGTTAAATTGACTTTAGCTTTCCTCACACGTGCCAATACAAACGAAATCTTACCTTAAGGGAATAAATTAATGCGCAATTAATTAATGCGAATGGGCCTAAATTTCAAGATTTTTCAGAATTAATCAATGCAAATGATGATTAAAAAAAACCTTTTCCTTCAATAAAAACTTAACGATGGGTGAAGTTCTCAAAAGGTGCTTTAATCTTGGTAAAATTTGAAGGAGAATATAGCTGACCTTTATGTCGCCAAAAGAAAGTTTTTAGTTTTCGCTCGGAAAATCACCAAAATTTGAAAAAATACGGAATGAATTATATAAGTTTTGCGGAATTTAATAATGCGAATTAGGGTCAAATTCGTGTTTAATTAATTCCGCATTTATTTATTCTCGCATTAATTTATTCCCTTAAGGTATATCAACAGTCCGTCAACAATGCAGCAGCTTAACTATAAAACAACTCAAATCGATTAAAATTTCGCTTACATTTAAAGAAATTTCAACCTAAACGCCCAATTGACGCCCAATTGACAAGTTCAACGTCTTTCAACGTCCAAATTACGTTCACAACGTTAAAACAACGTGTTTCAAGAAGTGTCTTGCCATTTTATATACTTTTTAGAATATAAGCGATATCGTCTAAATTTTTTCCAAAGGATGATGATTGATATCAAACGATTCAACACAGATTAAAAACTGTAAATAAGTATTTAAGAGCCTCAATAATGCAGTGTATTACTCACTGGATCTGATTCTAGTAAAGATGCACTAGAAAATTGATTGGTCATACACTACGTGGCGAGTTTGTTATTAACCTCCTCCTCCCCACGATTAAGGGGGCTTCTAAACTTCAGTTAAAGGGGATACAGCAAAAAAAAAGAGTCGGTGCATTTTTTTAGATTTAACTAAAACAGATCTTATCTCTTTGTGTACCAACGGGAGCTCATTTTGATATCTCTCGGTCGCTCTTTTTTTCATTGTCTCTTTCTTTCTCCCTTGAAACAATCTAAAATCTTTTTGAGTACCGTATGGTAGTTACTATTGATTCTACTAACTTGGGAATTTAACTTCAAGACTGCAGTTTTACTTTCTATTCTCTGGAGTAAACAATAGAATTCGTGGCCCTATACATGGTTCCCAGGCGGTTATTACCTATTTTTTCCCTGACACATACTAAAAAAGTGGTATTTTTCCCTGAAAAAACTAAAATATCAATATAAACTTATCCCGTCACGTCAGTCAAAAAGCACTTACTTTAGAATATACAACAATCTCAAGAGTTGATTCAAGTTTTTTTGGACCAAAACCACACACGTCGGTTCGCCAAGTTACATTATCACGAATAGACCTTTTCATAAATTACGTCACAACTGTGGTAATCGAATCCCAAGGGGGCTTATCAAAACTTGACTTAATTGATAGATGTGTCATTTATTGTTTCGTGAGACAAAATCACCTTGGTAATTGTATGAAAACGAGGCAGTCGTTGGTCGTGACGTAATTTATGAAAAGGTCTATTAAAGCTTGTGGTTTTAGAAGTTTCTATGAAAAGAGTTCGTGTCATTTTAGACTTTAAAATAAATGTTTCAGGACCGAGAAAAAAAATGAAAAAATTAATTTTTTCGTTCACGGATATATCTATAAGAGAGTATCCGGTACGCTATAAACAAGGAAAACCTCTCAATTTAAAAACACAAAGCATCACTCTTTTTTCGGATACGCTGCACACCACAAAAAAAGGATCTAATTAACTATGTGTTTTGTACCAATTTCATTGCGTTCCTAACTTACAACCCTATAATAGTATAAAGCTCGATAACTTTATCGGACTGAAATTTGTACGACAAAGTGAAATATTCATAAGGGCGTATCCCTCTCTCAAACTAGTATCTAAATGAAAACAACAACATAACCACCCTAATTAATAGCTAAAATGTATTAAAAATGGTCTTTTCACAAATTTATACATACATGACACCGTAAATTTCATCATGTAGGCGTTTTATTATCCATAGAATGGAAACCTTACATGTAAATCGCCCGCCCACGTTTATTCAATCAAAATTGACAGAGAGATGTTAAAAATCATTGCCAAAATGACAAGGTTATGTTATCTTGTACGGTACACGCCTCAAGCGGTGCGTGAAACGTGATAAATACGGTACTAAACCCGTATCAATTACAATTTTAAATAAGCAAATAATCTACTATCTACAGCTAACTAAATCATATTATCCCATATGTAATCGTGAAATAAACGCAAATGACACTGTAGAACATTATATTGCTTGGAATCTTCAAGCTCCATAACTATTAAAGGAGATTAAATATTATTTAATCAATAAATAAAAGTAGTTCAGTTCAAGATGTGATGTAATGCAAAATTATAAGGCTTACATTGTCACCGAAAAAATCTACACAAAATGACAAACACCTTTAATAATATAAAACTACTGAGCAGAGCGGTCTTGTGAATCATATAAACAAAACAAATAAAATTGTTTTGGAATTGGAAACGATAGGATGATGAAAGAAGCGGACAATTTTTGGATCATCTCAATCATAACATGTAAAAAGAACATCATGATGAGTTAATTCATCAACCGAGTGCAAAAGTGCAAAAGGTTTTCCAGGAGTTAGTTCATGTTTTTGAAAATCTATGAAATTTTTAGGGGTCTAATAAAATTGACCAACGTCCAAAAAAACTGGGGCAAGGGTACAGACTTTTTATAGAATGTAATTTGGATATAAAAAAGAACAAAAACTTACTAGCGTAAAAACCTTGTGCCAAATCCTCTGACATTACTTTTTTTAATCAAATTGAAAACCCACGGTTTTTAGTAAGAAAAATGGTGGACTGGACTTAAAAATCTGAAAGCAAATATTTCTTCATACAATGACAAGAAATCTTTGACTTCAATTAAAGCGAAAAAACACATATTATACAATTTCGTTGAAAAAATAAATACAATTTGAACTAAAAAAAATAAACTCTGTACATAAAAAATATTACCTTCCCTTTATTTGGAAAACTCTTTCGTTTGTTTACTTTTTCCCATCTTTCTTTGTTTTATCATTCCTAGAAAAAACAATAAAAATAAATAAATAGTTTCGCTACGGAAAGCCCTCCTATCATCACAACTATTTGCATTTGTTCGAAATCGTCTATACCGTATTTTTCGAAAAAAACGCCCCCTCAAACAAACGCCCCCTTTTTGATGAAAATATTTAATAAAAAACCCTCCAATAAACGCCCCCACCCCCCCCCCCTAAAGGGAGCGTTTATTTGAAACAAGGCTGATTTGAGGGCTGTTTTTCTGTTTTAATTTCTCGGTAAACAGGAAACTTTCTATATATTCCTTTTTTTATAAATTTCTGCTCGATAATGTTGTTATTGTATCGAAATTTATGTATCACATTGACCAATAACAATACTTTCAATTTATTTAATAAACGCCCTCTTTTAAATGCCTCCCTCGATTAAACGCAAGTAATACGGTATGTCAGTTCGAGGGAAAGTGTGCTTTCAATTAAAATTGACGGTTTGTCTATAACTGGGCAACCATTAAACGGAAATGTGCAGGATACTGTAAAATTATAAACCTCTGGCCAATAAAAATGAAAATAGATTTGAAGCTGCATCACAGGACATTTTGGTACCAAGTATAAGTCAGGTCCGCGCAGTTTATTCTTTCTAGTTCAGGCAATAAAAGTGCTAGCTCGTTAACAAATTCTTACTTGTTTTTCATTTTATTGCCTTGGAATACACTGGACGCTGCCATAAGGTTCTCGATGTATTGTCCTAAAATCTATAAGAATTGAAATAAAATTATACCAACAGAAAATGTCATTCTCTACCAGAGTGTACGTCAGTATACTCTGTGCAGATTCTCTGTTTTCCCTTGAAGAAGCCTCGTAGAGTGTAGAGTGTAGAGTGTGAGAAAAAAAATTCTGCTGCCGCCTCATTTTTTCACAAGATTTCACATTCGCTTGTTTAAGCTTAGTTTAAAAAATCTCAAACTAGAAATCGTGAATGGGAACAGGAAATGAAAGTTTGAATTTCCGTAGATATTGAGTCTATGTACAGACAAAGAAAAAGGAAGAAACGTTCTTAGCAATACTGGACGTTTCCTTTTGAGTGAAAGGTAAAATATTTAAACATACTTGGTTTTCAGATTTCAATTTCGTATTTTCGTCTTTGACTGCATCCACTCGTTGTGAAAGGTCTAGAATATGACAATAATGGAAACATACCATTAAAGAAAAGTAAAGAAAAAACTAATATTATTGCCTTTTTATTGAGGGAAAACAGGTTGGCTTGGATTGTAGTTTTGGCAGTAAAAATACTGACATCCAGGGGGGGGGGGGGGATACTCGAATTCAAAACGACGACATTTACGGCCAAAAACAGGCCTATAAATCCAGACCCTTACAGTGTGGTGGAAAAATTAGCATAAAACCTGCCCATTTTTAGTGTGTAAAAACGACTTATTTTTACCAAATGTTAGGATTACTACAGTGCATTTTAAAATTCTTTAAAAACTTACTCTTAAGCTGCCTAAAGGGCATGACAAACCATAAGTTGAAGAGTGACCCCACCCCCGAGTTATTTTCCAACAATCTCATGAAGGAAAAATGAATAAAAAATTCTCAGTACTATCCTATATACCAACCATCAAGTGTGTTTTGTAGAGAAAAAACTTGCTGTATTAAACGTGATTTTTCTTCCTTTTCGACACCGTCCATTGTATCTTTTTAAAAGAAATAAACAAAAATTATAAAACATTTGATGCCTTATATACCGGGTGTCCCGGAAAATGTTTGATTGAGTCTACATTGAGTCTATTATCATTTATCATTTATTATCTTAAATAAAAGAATTGCCATGCATATGAAAGAGGAAAGTCTAACTTAAATTTTGAGGTATAGCTTTTTAGATTTGGTTTAGTATCTACCAAGTTATAATATTTTAAAGTACAAATAGATGTTAATAATCTCGACCTGGGTTTTAAGTTACTTTAGATCAGGATTCTACTAAAATTGCTTCATTTATTCCAGATAACCTCTATTCTATATTCTGAAAAAGAAAATCTGTACCTGAGAATTCATCAGTTTGGTCTATCGCAATATTATGTTGTTGGTTTGTTGAAGGTTTTTCTTGCTGGGTATTTGTTGTTGTTGTTGTTGTTGTTGTCCTCCTCTCTACTATTGAACCAACATCTTCATCAGATGATAAGGGAATATTCACCAGATTATCTGTTGTTGACATAGTTACCAAATCTCTTTTTTTAATCAGTCTGCCTATTTTTTTTCTTCTGTTTTTACTACTTTTACTAGAAAATAGAATGAAGAATGATTGAAAAACATGTGAATACTTTTTTAAAGCTTTCCCTGACTGGGTAAAGGGAAAAATCTCTTTTTTAATGCTAAGGTGATAAGAAAAAACTGTCCATTGTTATTCACAAGCCAACAACAATATAATCTTTTAAACTTAAAAAGTTTTTCCTTTTTGCCTTTGGAAACTGATCATTTTTTACTTTGTGCTAAAAAAAAGTCCAAAACATTTACTCTGATTAGAAATTTTTGCCTTCTAGTCTCTGAAAGGGTCTGAAAATCAGGTAAATTTGCTCAAAACTTGTCAAAAATTAGTCTCTGACAGGGTCCATTATTCGACCTCTAGGTGGCACGTCCTGTCGGTTGTCAAAGTAAGTGCTCCCCCTGGGAACATACACCAATATATATTACCTCATTACACAAAACAAACTTCAAACTGTTAGCGAAACTCAAATTTTGATTCCTCAAATCAAATGAAAAAAGGAAAAAATAAAGCACTCCAGAAAAGGCTTCAGACACGTACAAGTATCATAATGTAGAAGTTGGTTTTGAAAACTAGACCTTCCTTATAATATGATGCGTAGGTTTTGAAAACTTTTTCGTATCATTTTTTTTAATCCTGGATTTTTGAGAGGCCTGTAGGCAATCCTGATTTGATTTGATTTTTTGTTTGGCAAAAAGTGATAGATACCGTATTTCCTCAAATAAGGACTGCGGTTCTCTTTCAATTTTAGGTGCAGCGCTCTTTAGAAATTGAGGTCCATTCACATGAATTAATTCTGCATTAATTTATTCTTGCATTAATTTATTACCTTAAGGTAGTGGTCATTGATCTAAATTTCTCCACGGGAGACCAGAGTTTGATTCCTTACAGTGATTCACTTGAAGTGAATATTATATCTTAACCTGGGTCAACCCATACCATAGATAGCCATATCACCATCACCCCCAGTCTGAATCTGTCACAATGTTTTTGAGACATTGATTTTTCACAGTCAAAAAAAATGAAAACTTGCTCTTTTTGTTGTCGTTTTGCACGCCTTGATTAAAAAAGGACCATCATCATGAATTTATCTTTTTGGGGTCACAATCTTCTGTGATCAATTAATTTTCCAAGACCATAGCCTAGTGATGGCTTGTGGGCTGCAGCTGATTGTAGAGCAAAATCAAGGACCAATTGAAAAAGAATATGGCATCATGTGATGACAGAGTTCTTCTCAATTTTCAGTGAATGCCAATATTATGAATTCCCTGCCTGACTGGAAGTTGTCACTATTTTCTATTTTCTTGAGAAAAGGTGTCATTAGGCTATTTTGTCTTTTCCATTTTAAATTTCAAAAATTTTCAGCTTCATAAGCCAAAGTAAACCACTGGCAGACTGGCTTTTGAAACAGGGTGTGTATTTGATTCATTCATATCAATCCCGTCAATCATCAAAAAAAATTTCTCTGATTTGCCTTACAGGACACAGACAGTCATGTCAATTTCATAAAAAATAAGATTCAATTTTATTTGCCAATGTCCTCACTCCATGAAGGAGGAATTTCAAATGAATTCCTTATATATTTTTTTCTTTTATGCTATCCTCTGTAGACTGCACTCCACCCTAAAGACTAATTATTAGAAGTGAATTTCTCATTAATTACCATGAAACAGGGTAACATGGGAACCTCAAGTCAAACATGGGAAGCCAAAAAACACGCCATTTTGATGACCTTCCAAGATCTTGTGAATGTTGATGTTTGAAAACAAAAGTAGAATTCAATGCCG
>JAUJPO010062302.1:0-13024 GCA_032270745.1 Tiaropsis multicirrata | reverse complement strand
TTAGGGTGGAGTGCAGTCTACAGAGAGCATAAAAGAAAAAAATATATAAGGAATTCATTTGAAGTTCCTCCTTCATGAAGTGAGGACATTGGCAAATAAAATTGAATCTTATATTTTTTATGAAGTTGACATGACTGCCAGGCTAAGATTGAATTATGTACACTTCAGATCTGTAAAAGATGCTAAAACCTATTGATAGCTGAAGTCTGCAATCAGATGTTTCATATCTTCATTGAGGATAAAAAGCAGGCCCGAAATAGCTTAAAATAGAGCCTTCAGACTTTGAAGACTTCAATTTTCGCAACATATTAAATTCGGAATAGACTTTACTCGTGGGAAACCATTTGAAAAATTGACTATGACATACCTTTTTCAGGAGTCTTTGATACGCTGTGCAATTTTCTCGGTCACTTTTTGAAGAACGTCTTTCTCGCACAAACAATTGACAAGCATTTCTGGCGTCACGCCTGGATCCTCGATGCCCAAACTACCTTTGATTGCTATTTCAACGTAATGTAAACAGTCCCTTAACGATGACGGCAGCTCCTGGAAAACGAAATTTTCCTCAAATCAAAATTATGATCAAATCTTTTGTTCAAACAAAGCTACTGTGAGCTGCAATTGTAATAATTTTGAGGTTTTACCAAGTGATCAAGACATTTGACTTCCTAGAAAAGTATTTGGTTTTTCGAACACCAAACTTTAAGTAACTATGAATTATTTTCATGACTATTTGCTCCGTGAAGGTGCCTTCGGACGTTTTAATGTATTTCCTGATGATCATTGTGTCTAAAGATTTCCACGCGGGAAAACCAGGGTTCGATTCCCACTTTCGGTGAGTCAATTGGCAAATAAATGTACTTTCACCCTTTCCAATGGTACCAAACTATTAGCTAGGAGGGTCAAAAAGCAAACTTTTATAAAGTAAATTGTGAAGTCTGTATAGATGGTTCTACAAGTCATGAATACTTTCGGAGTGTTGAATTAATTTTATAACAACTTGATAAAATGAAGTTAAAATGATACGTACTTGCCCTGGGTTGGTCCAATTCTTATTTTGTGAATCATTCGATTTATTGAAGGCGTACACCTGTATAAGGAAGAAATGAAAGTTTGTTTGTTTGTTTGTTTGTTGACAAAAAGAAAAACTAAAAATTGAATACAAGTCAACCTTTTTACAACAAATCAACAGATCTTTTAAACCCTTAGTCTTAGAGCCCGAAGGACGTCATTTGGCGTCTTGAAGAGTTAGTTTCATCGGACCAGTCTTGTAGCTATACCTCCCTCAAGTCCACTTCATTTTAAGGCTTTTAGAAAGATTTTGAAAAGATCTTTCTAATAATACCAATTTCTTTTGTTTATCCATCATGCTAAGGTATGCCTGAACGTTCATTTGAAGTTTGGATCATTTTAATTTTTTCCAAAAAAAACGGCAACATCAACAACGAGCGTATCAATAATTGTATACTCGCGAATGTTTTTAAGAAGTTTGGATTGCTTCAGCAATCAAATACTCAAAATAATACTGTATTTTGTTTATTTCCAGAAAATTGTTTTCGAGTGGAAGGAAGTGTTTTTCAAGGCTGAGGTTAATTCTATCCAAGTACATTGTTGATGATATACACCAAAGTTATCAATTGCACTCGAAAATAACAACAAGCAAAACAAGCAAACAGATCAACAAAACAGTTTGTTAATCGTTAATTTTAGGTGAATCATGACCTGAACAATTTATTTTGACTTTCATGCATGACAAAACAGCAAATGTCGAGGATATCAATTTCCTGTCCGTAGGGACCTAACCTAATTGTTGACATCTAGGGCACACGAGGGTATACAGGTGTCAAAGCCTACTAAAAAAATACATTCCTCTTGTCAATGTTTTTGAAGAAAATGTTGGAAAGTATGATTTTGCAATCTTCCAGTTTCTTCCAGCGAGGTTCTAGTAAGTTTAATTTTTGGCCGCACACGCCATCGTTTTCAAATCGAGTGCCCCCGGGCTGTATCCAGTTACCTTTTTTGATCTTAAGAGGCTTTCAAAATAAAGTACTTTGGATTGTTTTGGCAATCTGAGCCTGGAGGAAAAATTTGAATTATATAAATAAACAGATTAGCGTGCGCAAAAAGAAAATCATTTTTGCGGTCATTTTGTGCCGTCGCGAAAAAAAGGAAAAATATTTGAACTGTACTACGTTTTTTAAAAGCATTGGAAAATAACTTAATTCCTTGGTTTGGAATGACCAAAGCAAGCAATATCGTAAAGAGAAAATCGTAACACAATAGCGTTACCGCAAAACCGTTGTTGAGAAAATTCGTTAGCAAAAACATGACAACTAAGCTTCATGGGATAACGTTACCAAAAAATATGTTGACATGTTGGATTAAGAGGATTTGAGACGAGACGTGCCTAAAAATTGTACTATTTGGTAGAAAGGAGACTCTTTTTATAAGAATATTGAGTCACGAATTGAACCCATTAAACAATAGATTTATTGTCTCCTCAGAACTAAAGATAATAAGCACAACTCACAAACTTTCATATGATTGTTGCTTATAAAGAACATGTAGTAGACATTAGCAAGCTCTTGGATGGAAATTGGCTCATGGAAAGATGACTACAAAGTCATACCAGCCTCTGTTTGTATTCAGTGCACAAAATAAATGTTAGGGCGATTATATGTTTAGTATCTAAGGTTAAACGTCACAACACAAAGCAATGTACTCTGTACCTAGATCAATTCATGACTCGCTCTAATTCGAATCTCTACTATTCGAATCTCTCTACTATTCGAACAAAATAAAAGTCACCGTCAAGAGACTTTCTACTATTCGAATCTCTCTATAATTCGAGCAAAAATTTATCCCCCTTGGGATTCGAATTAGAGAGTGTCAACTGTGTCAACTGTAGTAACATTCGCGTACTGTAGTGTTTTCAAGCAAGGACCCTGACCCCCGGAAAAAAATCAACACAAGCTCAAATACTTAAAAACAAAACAAAAAGTCTTTTATTCAAACTCTTTAATTGTTTGCAGTAGATTTTCAAAACAGCTGAAAGGTAACAAGTTATTTTAAGCTTTCATTTCTGTGAACCCCTGGTTTTGATGATAATTGATGGTTATGGCCGACGGAACAGGAAAAGTTTGGATTTGGCTACGACACTAGTGTCAAAAAGCTTACTTCTAGTTTCTACACAATTTCACTATACTTGTGATGAAAGTGAAAATAATTACCAACGTTTGCGTCAAAGCTTCATCAAGCCTGTCCGTCTTGTCCGAATCCTGAATTGAATCAAAAACATGTAATAGTTTATCATGTGCATTTTATAAGGAAACATAATTGTTTTCAGTGAAAATTGCTGATCCACTCTGGAGGGCCTACTTTTCTGAATCTAGGCTCTCAGCTCAAACGCTACCGTATGTTGTTCGATTTTTTTCTTACCAGTTCGATCCAAGTGTTGATACTGAGACTTGGCACCAAATTTTCCACAAAATGCCACCAGTGTTTTGGTACAACCAATACTTCACCGGGTTGCAAATTTACCTTTTTGTTAAAAGAAAGAAAGAAAGAAAAATTGTGTGAGTGATTTTCATGGTTAAAAAGAAAAGTTATGTAGAAAAAATGGAGCCGCCGCCCCAAAGAATATTGTTGGAACATGATCCAACGCACAACTAAGGATAAACAAAACTCTTAAACTATTAAATCGTAACTCTCACTCCTCTAACAAGTTTAACTCGTTGGTTTGATAGGTGTTGTCCATGAAACTTGTTTTAAAGAGGATATTGACATTGAAATAGATCTTTCGGAAAGATTTTGAAGCTAAATGTTTAAATGAATTTTACATTTCCAGTTAAACTTATTTTGATTTAAATTTGATTTTTCCAGATTGCGCGAGATGATCTTCATTCTTTGAAGAAGCCACGCCTCAGTGGATTAAGAAATCACATTTTGAACAGTTTTACTCATTTCTTCTGCAGAGAAAAAGCGTAATTTTTCAGAAGAAAACATTTTTACTGACCTAAAAGTTCATAACACATCTGACCTTTTAGAGTTCATCTCAAATTCTCACGTGACCTTCTTGAACTCAATTCAAACTCTCACGCGAGTAATCATGTGATACAAAAATAATTACGCAAAAAAAGCTGATCGTTCGTCAAAGACGGGGTTCAAAGACGAAGAAAAAGAAAACGAAAGCGGATTAGATTTAAAGTTCACTTCGAAAAATGAAAAGTTGTTGCAACGAAGATAAGAATGCCAATGCTTACACTAAATCTCAAGTATCTGTTTACAATATACGGTGCCTTGTCACCCTAAAGGTTAGATACATAAACATGAGATAACTCTAAGCGTCACCGACGATTCATCGATGACGCCACCAGTCAGTCTAGTGTACACAATTACTGGAGAGAAAATTACGTCATAAAAGTGCCCTTCGATACTCTATGTACACTGAGAGATATTGACGGTACTTGACGCAAATAAAAGGAATATGCACAAATAAATGTCAAATGTGCTTATCAAAAGAAAAGAAGCAAAATTTTGACATCGATTGACGTCGTGAAAATAAGAAGACGTACTTTTAAAGTGACAGCAAAAATATTAGGGGTGACCTATTGAGGTTCGTAAAAAGTAAGTTCCACAAACAAGAAAATACACGCAACAATTTTGACGAAATTGGCGAGTTAGGTCAAAATTCGCCAAAATCAGTACTCGCTAAAATTAAAAAAAAGTTATGGTTCGCCAAAATTGATATTCATGAACAAAATCACGAAATTGTATAGATAACGGTAAAAAAGAGAACTTAAGATAAGTTCTCGCCAAATTTAATAAAATCGATCATTTGCCGATAGTAATTTTTTGGCTTTTTCCCATTTACCAAAGAATAAAACATCCTCAACCCCCTAATATTCAAGTCTCCCCTTTAAACTTTGTGAGGACAACATTAGCTTTCCCGTCACAAATAACTTTCACTTCCAAACTTGGGAAGATGTAAGGGTAATAGATATTCCTGTAAAAACCTCAACTGACTGACTCCCCCTTTGGATAACATAAAATTAATTCAACCCCCACCCTAAATTTGAATTTGCCTCCTCCCCTTAAAACTGTATTCTGTTAAGATATCGCAATTCATAAAAAAACAGAATATTATACCTAGGAAAATTTAAAGACGATATCATACTGAGCTACAAATAAATATCTTTTGAAAGAGCGTTCTTACCTGCAGACACTTGTCCATTCTCTTCAACTTTTCATTGTTCAACCTTGAAAAGACGCTCGATTCTTCGTAAGGAATGCGTAGCGGCCGTACGTGCTTTTCTTCAGAGGGTGGAAGTAAAAGCCACCTTTTCACGCCATCTATTTGCGCCACTAAATTCAATCCATATGTGTCTTGGTGACAAGGCGTGAATGATTCTAAATGATGAAGAAAAAAATTGAGTTTTCATTTGCATCAAATGATTGTCACATAGAACTGATATAATTTATTTAGCAAAGAGAAATAGAATTCAACTTCTACTTATTTCAGTCAATGAAAAGTAGCAAAGACTAATTTCCCCAGGAAGCTCCTATGCAAAATCAGGTTACGGGGGAAAAAGCCGGAAACAATGTGGTTTAGGGTCAGTTTTTCTTATTTTGGCATTTCTTTCCATCAAGTTGTGTGAGAAATGTTTTCCTTGTAGTCTCTGACAAGGTCCAAAAATCAGGCAAATTTGTCAAAGATAAGTCTCTGATAGCGTCCACTTTTCAAGGTTAATTTCTATCAAATCTGAAGAAGAATTTTAAACAAACAACCTTCACTACCGATCCAAATAGTTGATTGATGTCCGTTTCGTTGATGAAATCCAAAGATTGACCAATCTACAGCATCCAATACAGTTTTGTCGTTGTTGAACAGTTCTGTCATGTAATTGTAATCTGCATAACACCAATACTGGTTTCTGAGAAATAAAATACAGTAGAATTCAAATTAGTTGAACTCTATACCATGTCTTGGAACTTCTTTGTTTGTTTTAATAGGTTCATTCGGTCATAGATATATTCACTCTGTGCAAACCACACTTTCCTGAGGCGCACTTAGTTTTTCATCTTCTCCCATCATCGGGCAGAGTGGAAGTTGCTTTTCACCACTGTAGTAGTAACTATATTAATGAGACTTCAGATTACTCATAATAAAATGACAAATTCAACAGTTCTAAAATTGATTCAACACAATGCTGTGTTTGCCCTGAATGTTCCCATTTTTTAGGTGTTGTGCATTTCATGGGGAGTGTTGTATTGGGTCAAACGGCCACATTATTTTGTCTTTCCTTCGTTTTATCACAGGGCCAACTTTTTTAAATGCCTCACATGCAAAAGTGGCTCCGCCAAGCCAGTGCAGGTTTTTCCTTTTACTAGAACCTATTTTATAAAGAACATTTATAGGCTGAGATTTGTTCGAAAATTAAGAACATCTTAAGAACGCTATTTGGAATAATATATTAAGAACATCAAAAAAGAACACTCAAAAAAAGCATATCTAGCTTCGACTAAAATCAAATTTTTAATAAAAAAAGGTGTAATTCGAATCGATTATAATAGAAGATTGAAACAAAGATTGTACCGTGGATATTTTGCACTCAAATCATTATCTTTCCCATTCAGCCAATCTTGAAAGTGTTGAAAGGTACCATAATGATGAACACATTCAGTTTCCATAGGAACATAACCTTCTAGGTCAACTTTCTGTCTTTTACCTAATGGAACGTCAACAACAAAGTCTGTCTTCTTGTGAAGTTTGAATCGTGTTTGTGTTTTACCGAATAGTTCTGTAAATTCTGTCATTGACCAATTTTTAGCTTCCCAGTCATCAATACAGTTGTTGATCACAAACGGTTTCAATGTACTCATAATCATACTTTTCAGCTCATCAGGCGTTTTAGTTTGACCGTCAACTCTGGTGATTGAATCTGCCATATTTGTTGTTTTTAACTACTATTTGAGAAATTATTTTTTGATGCTGAAAGAAAACCCAATAGTTATACAATTAACAGATAATTATTGGTCATTAATCCACAGATTCTGCACCAATGTATGTACCAATTATTTTATCAAAAGTAACGATTCTAACTCGATTCGATTCGTGAAATTACACACAAAAGCGAATGCTGCAATAGTAAAATCAGCATGAAAACTGAGGCTATTTTGTCCAAATTTTAGTATTGGACAAAAGAGAGAAACAAATTTTACAAAAATTACTTTATTCGAAGAAACTTTAACAAGAAGAACGTTTTTTTTTCAAATTTACGCGAAATGCAAATTTATCTTTTTTTCTCGAACGTTTTTTAAGTCGTCTGATTGGCGAAAGTTTACTCTTTAGAAAAATCCTCAAATTTTGTCACTCAAATCCTCAAATTTTGTCTCTCAATCCACTTTTGCTCTTATAGACGAGGCCCTAATAATAAAAATAATGTGCATACAATTTCAAACTGATCATACCGTCTTTTTCGACTGTATTCTGATTTCATTCTGATAACTAGAGTTTGTTGTGAGCAATCACACATATCATTTACTTCAATTCCAGGAAAGATAACATAAAAAATCTACATAATAAAAAATAACAAGAGAAATTTTTTTAAACATAAGTCTTGATTTGGTTCAACATTTTTGGATATCTACTCTTATGTTTTCTCAAGCAGGTTGGCATAGGTCCGTTGATTTTTCCACCCATTGGGTTTAAGTTATCATCCACTAAAACAATATTGTTATTATCATATCTAGGCTCCATGTCCAACTTTCGTTTTCGCGTATTGACAACAATAGCTTTACAAGGTCTCCCCTTGACTGCTACTTTGATGACGTCACCAACATCCGCTGTTCTGCGTTTCCGATAAAGACCGATCAAGTAGGGTTTCCGATATCTTTTGGTAGTCTGTCCCAGTTCACTATTGTCTACAGCATTGAATTCGGTCAGTAGGAAAATTGATCGTTTTACTAAACCTTGGTAAATGTTTCCTTTGGTAAATGTCTTTGCCAATCCGTTGAATATTTGTAGCATTTTTTCTTTACTATAATATGTTTTACTGAAAGAATAATTGAAATAAAAAGAAGATTTCAGAAGATTAATCCACTGGATCGGGCTTCTCACTGTTCTGAATATGAAGTCAGTTTTACAGCGAGTCAGCCATGTTGTTTTTCCGTTTTTAGCAGAGGTAACCCTACAGAAAATTGGAAACAACAAGGTGGATTTTCGCCAAAAGTCAACACACTTTTTTCACGGGAATCCATAAGGAGATAGCCGATGCAGTGTATCATAGAGGTCAGTGGTTGAAACAACTACAAAATTTAAAATTGCAAATATTAGAGATTGCAATGCAAAAGTCAATTCCAATATCTTTTAGTTAATTGAATTCCGATATTTTTTCTACACCATAATAAATAATTGCCATAAATAAAACCTAGAACAGAAAAGGGTTGCTAAAAATACTAAAATAAAATATATAAAAATAAATACTAATATAAAGTATAAAGTGGATCGAAACTCAAAGTCTAAGCATACTTATAATTAATCCATAATTAAAATAAAAATAATTGTATATCTGGGTCTGTTTGAAAAAAATGATCATTCTATCCGACACTTTTAGGTCTGTTACAAAAAAATTTCACTTAAAACAATCATTATGTAGAAACCAGGATGACACGAAAGAAACAAAAAGTTTATAAGTACTACTGTCTTGGTTTCTACATAAGAGCAAACTTAACTTTTTAGTGTCGGATGGAAGTGGCCAGTTTTCAAACAGACCCATCTTCAGATGCATCAAACCGCTCAAACTAACGACGTCACTTTCAGTTTCGGTCTGAACTTAAATTGACTCCATACATCTAATATCAATCCAGCGAAAACGATCAGAAGAAAAGCAAACATTTGGACAGTCACAACGTGTGAGAACAAGATTGCTGACAAAAACAATTGAAAAAACTTTCTGACATTGGTGATGATGGAACAGGTCAAGGGACCAAACGTTGAGATGGTGTAGAATATGAAGCTTTGTCCAACAGCTCCGGTCACTCCAATTAGTAACAAGTATAAAACAACAGACGGGTTTTCCATAAAGAATTGAATGAATTTAGTCAGCTCGTTCGTCAAAATGATGCCAGCAGTTAACAGACAGCAGGAATACATGTTAATCTGATAAATCATTTGATTTGTATTAAGGGTGTGTTTACGTCTTGTTTTATCTTGTATATACCCCATTGAGGCATCAAAAAGCAACGATATGAAAACGAGCATCAAACCAAAGACATTATCAAAAAACAACACATCTGGATCTCGGCTTGAAGCAACTTTGATTTGATATTGCTGATGCATGAAGCTCATGATACCAAAAACAATAACAAGCGTGGATATAATGCGACTCGGATGGTGTATCTCCTTTGAAAGGCAAATTACACCAGCAAAAAGAATAAAAATTGGTTTACTAGACTTCAATACTAATTGTGTTGGAAAAGGTATGTACGCCAAGGCAGCATTTGCGGATACCATCGACGACATTTGAAATAAACTACACAAAAAGTAAAACCGTTTAGGGGTGCCATCAACGTGTTTCTCCTTCGATCTGAGGATTAATATTTTACCGAAAATAGCGTTACAGAAGGAAGGGGTAAATATCATCACCATATAAAACATGAAAATCTTTTTACCAAATGTTGTTGTTAAATATTCAATAGCGTATCCATTGATAAGATAGCTGATGAAAATGCCACAAAAACATACCAATAATTGTGAGAGCATACCACAAAGATTTTTTTATTTTTTATTTTTTGCTATAAATTCAGAAAAAGAAACAATAAATTGGTAAAAAAACAAAACTTTTCATCAATGATAATCAAACTTGCACGTGACAACAATCAAGGACAGTTAAAGAAAAAAATTAAATATTATAATTGTGCAGTCGGGATTGTTTTTGTTCATGAAAAAAGGGTAGCATGGAATTTTTATTTTCAATACAATAGAGTCATAACCCCAATGGCTTTTTCCTCAATTAGATATTGTTCTACGTCACTTCACTCTAATAAGCTTACATGAAAAAAATAAACGAAAGGGAAAGCTTTATTTTGAAAACTTTATCAAGATCACTGCTGTCAAGTACGTCAATTATAAATCAATTTGGTAAATTAAATTACAAAAAACGTATATATAAATTTAACTAGTCAACTGTTTCATACAATTTCAATTTCAAATTTTTTATGTTGGAGTAGGTTTGGGTGAAGTTTGTAAATCCAAAATAAATGTTTTGTGTATAATATCTTATTAGTGAGGTTACTCAAGAGGTTTTTTAGGACGTTAGACGCATGTGTGTCAGCCTGTACATAATTTATCTAAACAAAACCTGCAAACAAAATTCTATGTACAGCCTGACATACTTGTGTCTAACATTCTAAATAACCTCACTAATATTGATGCGATCGATCTTTTGCACTGATTCTTCACAAAGAGTGAAAAGCATCCCAGGCAAACTATTCAAACCATGAAAAATCTAAAAACCTATACCTTCACTAAATCCTTACAATTTCAAAATACATTTCATAGCAGTTCATAGTTCTAAAACTAAAATTTTCATATCACGTTAATCATTTTAATCTAGAAAATTACTTAAAATAAGTGTGAAAACATAAAATTTAGGTTGATAGTAATAAATCTTTTTAAACTATATCAATTTTCTTTTGAATATTCTTTCAAAAATAGATCATAATCACTTTGTGTAGTTCCACATATTGAAGTCAAGAAATGGTCCAGTTCACATTTAATAACACTTTGCAATGTAATCTGTGACCGCTTTCGCTTTCGTTTCTTAGCTAGAATGTGCATCTTTTCGATTTTCCTCATGTAAGAAATCCTTTCCCTTGCAATACTTGTAAACTTTGGAGATAAACAGGCTCGAACTGAAAATACAACTTGAGAGGGAACAACATCTTTTTGACTGAAGAAAAACTTCAAACTATTCTTAATGCCATCATCTGTGAATTCCAAACAATCTGTGAATAAATTTGTTCCACCAGGCTGTGCAAGGATTAAAGCGATATCACTATTGTTAAAATTGAATTTCCTGAAAATCTCAATTCGACCAAAACATGTATCTGGATCTCTAAGCATTTCCGGATCTTCATTCAATATTCGGTAAAGGTGTCCTTTTTGTGTAAAAATTGTCTCTAAATAGGCTACCATCTTCATTGTTTCGTCGTTATCAAACAGCAAAACAATGTCTGGATGTGTTTTCAATAATTGTTCTACATCTTCAACTTCAAAATAAAATGGTGCGCCTGTTATATATTCTAAACACTTTTCAACAGTGTTGATTGGAGTGATCATAAACTCTGGACAAAGCTTATACATATACTCCAAATCGATATCATAAGATGTCAACAATTCTTTCATTTCTTCATCGATAGATTCTTCAAATGTACCGGTAATGAGTTTATCAAGTTGCATGTTATTCACAGCTGGGGAATTCAATGTCACTTTTATATTATTCAATTTTGAGGCATTTTCATCAGAAATTAAACTATGCTGTGAAAGTTTTTTAATCAAAGTTTGATTAAATTTGAAAACAATCATCTGAGGATTATTGAAGATGAAACCATCCAATTCGTCTTTTGGAAAAATCTCACTCAATATATTAAGGTTATTCTCAACATGGTTTCTATTCACGGTACATATATAGGGGTATTTGTATATCAACCTTTCAACAGAAATGTTATGTTTCCGCATAATTTTTGTAATACTTCTCAAGTTTGTGTCATTTATATGAAATATTGATGGAATCGAAAGTGACAAAGATAATGCATCCGTCAAACTGGTTTTCAGATCGAGAAAGAGTTGAACTCTTGTCTTAAATTCTGCCAAATCAAATCCCAATACTTGAGATTTATCAGTTTCTAATGAGTATAAGAGCTTACTTGCTTCCACTCCTAACAGAGACTTTGGTGGGCCTCTTTTTAGACTTGTTTCATGATTTTTCATATAATTTATGTACTGAAAGACAGGATGATCCTTCTGAATCTTTGGCTTCTTTTGTGTCAACTTTTTGCGGTATGGATTGGATTTTAATTTCTTCATGGAATAAGTACAGCTTCTTTTTGATAGGAAAACAATCCTTGGAACCATATCCAAATGGCATAGGTTAAAGAATCTTAGAAATTTCATTATCTGATTACTAAAAAGTTTTGTAAAAAGTAAGAACAAGTTTAAAACATTTAAAAGAAATTTTTAATAATGAAAAGTCAGTTATAAAACACATACTGAGACTAGAGATTCAAAGTTAATATATATCTATAATTTATCATATATCTAGTACCACACCTAATCTGAGCAAACAAGCTAGCGTAGCCTTGGTATTGTTATAAAGATATCTCCTGTCAACAGCTGCCTAATTTCGTCACCCAGAAATTCTACTCTCTTAACATAAGCAAACCTTATCAATCAATCTATTTTGGGAAATTTTAGAGCTACTTTAGGGGTCACTCACATATTGATTTTTCACACACTTAACATCAAATTGAAGCTAATTCGAAAACCCCCCACTCACATCCCTTAGGATCAAATGTTATAATATCCAAAAATTGATAAAATCCCAATTTTATAAAATCAAAACAAACAGCTTTCACTCAATCGGGCTGTTTTTTTTAGTAAAAGATTTTAACCCTGCAGTTGGAGAAACTCCATACCGTAAAAGTGCCTATATCCGCCATGGCTGCCAAATTCCGTCAGCTAGAATAACGAAGCAGCATAATAAATCAAAACAAACCTTGAATAGATTTCTCAGAAATACACAGAGAACTACCAAAACAGCAACCAAGCGGTGAAATGATTCAACAAACCATAACGCGCTTTTTATGTTTATGAATTCCAAAATCGGAAAATCAGATTCCAACATCGGAAAAAACTCCCGATTGTGGATACCGATAAATAAAATTACTGACCAGATTATTTCACTGGTGTAAGCAGAAATATTATAAACAATCGACCGAACAGTTGGTCAGTAGTTTTAAGCTT
>JAUJPO010062291.1:0-13024 GCA_032270745.1 Tiaropsis multicirrata | reverse complement strand
TGTTGAAATATTCTATATTCCCGGCCAAGACAGTAGAAGTGAGTTGACTTCAATTATCTTAATAGTATAAATTTTCGCATTTTATGATTGTTCCAAACTTAAAGCATCTTCATTTCCTCATATGGGTTTTAGCCCATGCCAATCTGAATATTCGAAAGTTTCCCAAAGTTTCCATTTTGTTTTTGTTATTTATTTATGATATACAGGAAGAAAAAGATTAGGAAACCAAATGTTGATCGTGATCTATGTCAGTTTTTTGGTATACTATCAGGGGAGTAAAAATTTCCTGAAGGGAGTCATTATTTTCGCGAAAATTTAAACTCCCGGAAGTAATAATTTCCTGGGAAAAGATTACTGGGGAGTAATTATTTCCCATTAAATTATGACTGGGGAGTGTAAATTTTGGGGAGTAAGATTTTACGGTGACACCGGCGAAGTGAGATATGAAAAATTGACAGCCCAAACTTTATGTCTCAAAATTGATCAGTTTGAAATTTCTGATTATGTTTGTCGTGAAAAAAATTCGACCTTTTCCTAGAGAAATCTCCAAGTAGGTCTATTGTTAAGAATCCACCATTATGGACGTATGCAGATGATTGGAATAACGACACCAACCTTTTCTGAATCTCTAAGGTCTATACTTTCATAATCAGAAGTCAATAAATGACTATACGGATTTTTCGACGGGACCTAACTGAGTGCCTAGAGTAATAATTTTGTTATTTTCTTTAAATATCTTATGTTTTTTGATACTTTATTGTTTCAATTTTTTTATGGCGAATTAAAGCTGGTTTTCTTTTTGTATAATATGTACAGGTATAATAAGTAGGTTACTGGTAAATAGGGCAATAATTTCTGTATGTAATAAATCTTTGGAAAAATATCAAAAAGGATAAAAAAAAATAAAACTTTGCATGAAATAATTCCCTACCATCAAGTCATCGAATGCTTAAACTACAGTACATAAAAGTGCTGGAATTCCGTTTTGGAAATGGCTTTTGGAAGCTACTTTTACCCAGCAGGCACAGAACGTTGTTTTAACGTCGAAACACGACGTTGTTCTAACGTCACAACGTCATTTGGACGTCGAAAGAACGTCCTGTGTCTTCTGGGTACCTATTGAATTTTAGTGCAGAAATAAGTAAAAGGTTTACATATTTTTTCATTTGTTTTCTTCTTTCACCTTACTTTCAAAAAATATACATAAATAAATTCCAAATAATATTTCTTCTTCTTCTTCTTCTTTTTTACATAAAAAATATCGCATAGAAAAATTAAACTACCTTGAATTATACTTCCTGAAACATTTCTTAATATTCTTGTAACAGTGGATACTCTCTACTACCATTCACTAACATTTGGCTCAGATGCAGTTAGCGATGCCCAAGGTTAGATTCTGTGACAGTGGAGACCCCCTATTAAAGAATCCACCCTAAAGTTGATTTCAGTTCGATTACAGACCCTGAAATTCGTACTGTTTAAAGAATCTACCCTAGGGTATCGTTAAAGGCAAAACTTGTAAACGAAATGCTATGTACAGGCCGGCACAGAGGCGTCTAACGTCCTAAATAGCGTCCTAACCTCGCTAAAATGACTACCTATTCGGACAAAAAAATGTCGGACAAAAAAGTGATGAATTTTTTTATTGTTTAGCCCGACGAAAAAAAAGTCCAAAAAAAAAAGTTTTTTAGGCTAAAATTTTCGTTTTTTTTGGACAAAAGTGACGAAAATATTTGTGGGTGACGAAAATAATGTCCGACATTGTTTTGCCCGATAAGGTATTCTGTGTATCCTTTAATTTAAAATACAGTTATCCGCACTAAATTTACAGAACAAAATATATTAATTAATTTTCTATCAAAAGCTAGATAAGATCCACTGCTGTGTATTAGCCTTTATTCAATTGTTGACATATAAGCATATTATCAACTAAAATATTTTATACAATTTCTTTTAAAAAAAGGAGTTTTATTATTTACAAGCTGAATGTGGAATTATTAAAATATTACTATTTTATCAGTCTTTTGTGACTCAATCGGTATTGAACATGAGGGTTAATAGCCTTGGAGTCGAGGCTGTATTCCGCCTGGATGGGCGGATAGAACGTTGCCATGGCGTATGTGGGCGTTTGTTGGACAATTTTTTGTTTGTTGTTCCAGCCGCCAAAATCAGTAAGTGAACGATTTAATTTTTTTGTTTATTTTTCATTGGAGGAAACTTCTCGCGTTCATGAATTGGCCATTTCCTTGTACTAGCCTGTTTCCACCGCACATCAATCACAGATATTTGATCTTTAAGTTCTTTAGAAGCGGAAGTCTATCTTCCTGATGCTTATCTTGTGTTCAATTCATATAATTGTTGTACTTGACCATACTATTATTTGCATGTGCGAAACACATAGTAATTTTCGTAAATTACGCCCGACGATTTATGTTTTTGTTTGGAGTCTCTATGACAACGGTCTGCACGATGACGCTACCATAGTGTTACTATAACGACGTATGTCATCTTTGTAAAAGCGTGAACTTCATGGCAACACTTAACAAGCACTCATTACTCCATCCACCATCTTGGTATTCTGTTATAGTGCACTGTATTTCAGAATTTGACCGAATAATAGTGTTGCCTTGGCGTTAAGCCATGTTTGAGCATACAGTCATGGTTAAGTAGAGCACTTTGTAATTCGTTTAGTTGTTCACGTAACAATTTGATTTCGTTTTCCACTTCGAAGTTTTCGGTTTCGATTTGCTTCACATCCTGCAAAGAGAAAAGGAAGAAAAAATTGTTCATTATTCTCTGAGAAGAAAGCAAGAATTGGACTTTCAGTCACCATAAAACATTTGAATTTTAAAACTTTCTTCAGGATGCCAAGAGGGTATGATCTTTGGCAATCTTCAATGTCCCTTTCAACCTTCTTTGGATTCTTACCCCCTGGATATCCTAGGATATCCTATCCCCTGGGTACCTTTTATCCTCAACAGCGGGGGTTACGGATTCATTCTGGAAAAGCCTCATTGCAGAATGCAGAGATCTAAAAAGATGCTCTTTTTACCTGTTCCAGATAATCGATTCGATCTTTCTGCTTCTGGCGACACCTCCGTGCGGCCAATCGGTTGCGTTCCCGCTTCATGGACCGCGTTTCGGGTGTTTCGTTGAGCACTGCCATTTGTTGTTGTTTCTTGGCGGCGTTGAGCGGTGAAGCTGCAGTATCCAGAAATGTGGGTGGTGACGAAGAACTACTGAAGTTTGACATGCTCAAAGGTGATTGTTGTGGTTCCATCTTGATCTGAAAGTGAAATAAATGAGATGGGCTCATGATCTCTGCGATTCTACCAAAATTATTCCCTCTTCCTTTCTTCGATATGTTATGTTGTATTTTTCACTTTTTGATGAATGATGAGGAAGAAGACTTCCCTCTTTTATTATTTTGATTTTTGTTAACTCAGAATGACAGATAAATCAGAGAACTTCCTTCTATATGTGTTGTTATGTGCTTTGTGGTTTTTGATAGATTATTTAATAACTCTACTATACACTTCTCTTATATCCTCTGCAATTCGTTGACGTCAAGTTTAAAAAGCAATTTAGCGTTTCGCAACAAAAGTCCATATTTGATAAAAAGTGATTTTGTTAGAAGAATATTTCATGCGCGCTTTGGGGTGTGTTTACCTTTTATCAATTAATCCTAAAGACGTAGGGGGCGGATGAAAAGAATTTTATCTGTTGCAATTCTGACCAGTGCAGTATACAGTGCTTCTTATTACATCCGCCCGCACACAAAATCAACATGCGTGTTGCAATGATCCCCTCTTATTGACGTCACGAATTTATTAAACTCTTGTCTACCTTCCTACCTATCGACCATGTTTGTTTACTTATTGGTTCTATATATCAAATTTTTAATAAAGTACACAAAAAATGTTTTTTCATAAAAAATACGTTGGATGGATGGAGCTGTATTTGTTATCTAATCCTTGCCCTTTAGAAAATCATTTAAGTATTCTTTCTCTCTCTAAATCATTTTTGTGAGTACCATTATACACAGCTTGACGACAATATGTTCCCACTGGAAACTCAATTTTTGAGGGCGGTCCTTCTATCTTCACACCCAAGCCGACAGGCCACTCTCATTACGAAAAAACTTTCAAAATCAATATAGGTATAAAAAATGTCGACTTGAAAAATAGAAATTTATTTTATTTCTTACCCCAGTTAAATGAGTTTCTATTGTTTATTCCAACCAATCAACCACAAAGCACTTTACTTTTAAAAATCTCAACTCTCACAAAGAATTTTGGTATTTTAATGATGTTCCCAAATTTGCTTCAAATTAAGATCGATAGACCACAAGAGAAAAAGAACTGAAACTAAGACAAGAGGGAAAAAAAGATCTAGGCTTACCAATATTGGAGGGTCATCATTAAGCTGGTTGAGTGCTCTAATGGTATCTTCAGCTTCACTCGAAGCCACCAAAAGCGTGCTGTTCAATCCCCCTCCTATACAGCTCTCTGTTGAAGTTGCCGGCGATGTCGGTGGACTGGCAATGGTGTTTGAGATTTGAACAAAGTCATCTAATTCTTCATTTGAGACACGTTCCCATGAGTCAGTACTGAAGTCGTCGTCATCGTGTTCCTTCATGAACATCGCATCCTCCATTAACATCGGATCGCGGATCAGGAACGGCTTGTTTTCCATCACCTGTGAACAACAAGCGAGAGAAGAATATGAAGATCTTTTTCGTTTCTTTGGGGTTCCTACCATGTTCAAAGAGGCCGATAGAGAATAAGTTTGTCAAACCCTCTGCGATCTTCGTTAATATTCTCTCTATCCTATCAGAGGCTAGTTTTGGCACATTTGTAACAAATGTTACAGTCTTTTAGCACTCTTCATGATTTTTTTTATCATACCTTCTTTCAGTTTTATTTTTCAGATATACTTCGACTCCCATTTGATTCTTTTCCTTACAACTTGAAACCGACAATATGTACTCTAAACATAGACATGTTCTGTATTTGACGAAACAAATTCCTAGTTGACTGTCTCTATCTGTTTAACCGTATTCTTTGTCGTCCATCGCTTTTAAAAAAAGAAGAAACAATCCAACCCCTGTTTTCCTACTACACTTACTGGAGTTTCCAAAACAACAGATGGACTCATCTTGGTATCTTTTGATGATGAAATTCTTGATAAAAATGTTGTTTTCAAACTAACCATGTTTATTCCACTCTCAGATTTTATCAAAAGACGTGCTTGTTTTCAATTTCTTTCCTGAGAACGATCACCCAGTAGTATAATAAACGAGATAGTGAGATTTATTTTTGTGTATTTTTTATAATGTCAAAACAGAAAGCCGTATGGCATGTATTTATATGAAGTTACAATAGATAGATGTCAAATAGAATAGGTCTTATCTTATTATCAAATGTTTCGCTCGGCACACTATTTTATTATATTCTCGTTACTTGTTATTATTATTGACGGCATCAAAATGCCTAGCTTTATATACTTCAACGCGTTGGTTTGATATACGGTCTATTCCGTCTGCGGGCATTGTTCGAAAAAAAACACCTCCGCTCGGCGAATTCTTTCAACCTTTTGTCATCTTTCTAAAAATAATGCTAATTTGCTTGAAACTTTAGCCTACGCTTGTTTTGTTGCTATGGTAATGTCAACCGTTATGATAATGGATTTTTTATTGATGTGTTGGATTTAATAAATGGTAATAGATATATGCCATTTTGTTTCCCGAAGGAAGCAACTGGGAAAAAAACATTACGTCACCCTTACATCGTTCTATTGTAATGCATTATTAGCGTTGTAATAAATTATGACTAATGTATATGTGTATGTTTTGCATAATTTAAAACAGGAAATCTGCATATATTATCAGCCTCCAAATTATCTCTCGGCCTCCGCTAGATGATGACGTCAATCAACTTCTGCAATATAATTTCTGCGCGTTAGTCATTTATTATGCATATATGGGATTTATGTCAAATTTATTCCTTTGTGTATTGGAAGTTGATAACTTTTAAGAAATAACTTTTAAGAAATCGAAAGTGCTGAACTTTATAGTCTGATTTTTGTCAGCATATTTCTAGAAGCTTTTGGAGGAAGAAAATCATGTGATTTTTACTTTCGTTTTCGAGCTGTCTGTTATGCTCCAGCTCAGCATTTTCAAAGAGGAGTGACTCATATTTTGTTTTGCTATAAAAGTCTTGCATTTCAACCAGTCACGTTTGTGACATCCTTATAGACTAATGACCCTGCAGCTGTAAAAGATTTTCTGTAACGTAACAAACAAACTGTTATAGGTCTGCAGAAAGATCTTGCAAAAACCTCACACATTGTATTTGCGTTGATTTGAAATAAACTTAAATACATGATGTACCTTATCGGACAAAACAATGTCGGACTAATTTTTCGTCGGAATAACTTATTCTCTGAAAAAAAATGAGTTAATTAAAAAAAGACGTTGGCTAAAGGTTAAGATTATTAGGTTTTGAAGTTTTTGCCCAAAACTTTTAGTGAGGATATCAAGTATAGGACCCATTTTATATAATTTAAAGACAGAAATTTAATTTGGAGGCTGAGCTTCAAACAACTTAGGCGTATAAGGGTTAAGCAGCAAAGGTTTGAGATGAAATGACCCTGTTTTTATTCTTAGAATATGTACAAATAACCCAAAAGCTTTAACTACCTTCCGACTGTTTCAGACCGCTTGCTCGAGTCCTTATTCCTAATATTCTTTTGTTACGCAAACTTGTAAAACACATTTCGTAAAATTCTGTACGAATTTCGAATCTTGCGACACATGACACCTAGTTTCTAGGAAGTTGAACTTTAAGCATTATTTTTTACCTATCAGCGTATCAGTAGCTTATCAGCTTATTAATGAGTAAAATAGACACGGTTTTTTATAAGAACAATAGTTTCTTACAAGAATATCAAGGTGAGATTTTATTTAGATTCATGACAATTGTTTATATATTGTTGTTTAGAATAATTAGAAAAATAAGAATAATGCTGAAACCCATCCAAGAGAGGCAATTGTTAAAGAGTTTTATAATATTGCTCACCCTGGACGATTTTAGTATATTCTTATAAAAGTATTCAACATTTTGTCACATGTTTACAGTACTGTGAAATTTAAGACGGGGTAGAACTTGGTATTTTGATGCATATATTTATGCTCCGTAGAGCCTGTGTTGTTTTCGAAGAAAAAAAATATCGAATACCTTTAGAAACTTAGTCATAATAGTCAATAGAAGGGGAAGGGATAGACAAAAAAAGTAGCTAGCTTAGGTCACACACACCACCAGGAAGAATTTGGTTTCTACCGGGCGTCCCAGAAAAAAGTTTCGGTGTTTTGCGGCCTCGTGGAGCCAACGTATTTTTACACTTTTCGAACAATGATTTTTTTCTTAAAAAGCTTATAACTTGGTGAATACTGAACCGAATTTAAAAAGTTACAGCTCAAAGTTTAAGTTAGACTTTCCACTCTCTAATGAAATAAAAATCAATCAAAAAACAATTTTTTCGGTTCCAGGAGGCCGCAAAACACAGAAACTTTTTTCTGGGACGCCAGGTATAAAATGTCTGAACTCTTCAACACTTTAAATGCTTGTTTTTTTATACAGGTATTCTTTGCCACGGCATGACGTCACAGTTGGGGGAAAACAGAACACTTACTAAAGATTAATCATGTGTAATCAGTAAACAAAATATTTTAGTGAGTTAAAAACCATAGTGTTTGTTTTCCCCTCGCAATAATTAAATCTTATTGGTTGAAAACCATATCACATGACGTTCCGTGTCAGTAAAAATATTTCGGTAAAAAAGCTTTCCGATGTATTTTTCCAAATCTTTGGGTTATCTTTTTGTAGCACAGGGAAATATTTGTGCGGAGTTAATTTTGGATGTCCGAACCGACGCTTGTCCGAAAATGTAAAACATCCGGGGGTGAATTAAGGGAACAACCTTACATCAGAGAAGTGAAATAGAATAGAAAAACAGCTCCTCTAATCACCAAAAGTTAAACGATCGATTCTATTGAAAAACCCATTGTATCAGCTTTGATTGACGTAGCCTGTCCCAAATCCGCACAGCGGGACGATTTTCAAAAAAATCTTAACAAAATAATATATCTTGATAAAATAAAAACTAACGATTTTTTGCTTATAACTCAATGAAATTTCAATGTTAAATCACAAATTTTGCAGCAATATGTAGGCTGAAAAATTTCGTTACATAGGACTAAAATCTTTATAAAAAAGTTATGCAGAAATCGAGTAAAAATGAAATTACTTTTTCACATTATGGCATTACAGTATTTTATGCGGACGTGATGCCGTTATAACTGCAGAATCACTAGGAAATTCTGAACGTGAAAATATAAGTATCTTAAAGTGGTGATCAGATCTATCCAAAATATAAGGCCCTAAATTTACGCATAGTTAGAACTACAACAAATGATTTCAAGCTAATTATGCATATTTTTAATAGTGAAAAGAAAAAAGAAACCTATTAACTCGATGAGAACTGCCATAAGGGCGAAAGGAACATATATGGCGAGCCGTATTTCAATAAGCTGTTTTTTTATTCGATTTCACTTCTCTGGTTAAAAGATGTTTTAAAGAAATTGCAAGGGGTTTTTACCTTTTGCCACGATCGCAAAAGATCGACACTGAAATCCTCGTTAAACAGTCGTTGGAACACAGGCCATTCCAATAGACATCGGATCAATCGATTGTTGTCGAGTAGCTGTTCCAAATGGTAGGGGAGTTCCTGTCACAATAACGAAGGTAAAATGAGTTTAAGGTTGACATCGCTGACATACTTGTACACTGTACACAGACCCGATATCTCTGGATTCAAACTTTCATTTTCGTAGATGTTCCCATTCGCAAATTCTAGTTTGAGATTTTTCGAACTAAACGTTAACAAGCGTGGGTGAAATTGTTTTGGGAAATCGAGGCAACAGCAGAAAAATGAATTTTCTACACTTCTCTGCAGAGATGGAAACAGACAGTCTGCACAGAGAATAAACGAACGATGAACGTGAGGTATATTCTAGTACAGAATGTTGAGAAACAATGTACGTTCTTTATGATATAGCTGAGAGTATCTTCTTTCTTTTAGGATGGCTTCGGTTGGTAATTCCACACTTTCTTTCACACTAAAAAGTTTGACTAAAAATAGACGACACTATCGGTCAATAATAGGCGACCATCAAAGATTAAAGGCCTTGACCTTTTTCTTTGTTTTCTTTTACCCGATAAACATCAAGATTGTTTAAAAAACGACTAATATTCATACACTGAACTTTAAAGAATCGATAGAAACATAGAAACTGGAGTTATATAGAAACTTTTAGCGGGAAAGCAAGATAGATTTTATCTTTTTAGGTAACCAAACTGCGGGCGATAATATTTGCCGTAAAAGATGGGGAAAAAACTTTTAATTTTCAAAGTTGAAAATCTTTTCACTGCGCTCAGGCTGAACATAATAATGCTCAAATTTCTATTGTTGTATATAACAACTTTTGTAAATTTATTTAAACCCTACCTTATTGGATCTCCAGGGATTAAGCAAGTCAAATATCGAACCTTTACTTTTGAGGTACAGTACTATCATATGGGCGTGAAATTTGATACCTTTTATAGGGGGTTAAAAAATTTAAATTAATCCCTACGAAAATGATTTTAACAATTTCTTTTAATAAGAATACACTTGATAAGAATATTTATGATACGAAATTGATATCAAAAAGTAAAGAATTTCCTAAGGATAGTGCCATCAGCTTATCAGGTCTTACTCTTAGTCATTTTTTTCTCAAGCTGATTTAGATGATTTAGATGGCCTAATAGTTTTCTTTCTAGTTTTCCTTTTCATTCCTTTTGTAAGCCTGGCTATTGTGAAAAGACTGGGGTGATAAGAACTAAAAAATGACCTTTAAGAATAGTTTAAGGATGATTCGGACCAAAAAGTTAAGTTAAGAATATCCATCTTGAAACAAAAAAAACACCATTCTTATAAAAGAAAAAAAAGCGTGTAAGTTTGCGACGGCAGTCGAGAGCGAACCGAAGGCTCCCTTTTCGCATAGCTATCTACCCGAAGGTAGGGGAGGGCACCACTCCTTTCCCTGGATTTCTCCACTTACCATCGCTCTAATCTCTTAATGCTGAGTGCCAAGCAGGACAGCAGCGAGTACCAGTTTTCAATTCTGACTCGGCTGGGGGTTGAGCCCACAACCTTGCAAACTGGAGGTGAACACTCTAACCACTTGGCCACCGTCGCTTTAGAAACAAAGATATTCACAACAAAGTGTACCAAACAGTATAAAACATGAACCCACCTCAGCCTTTCGATCCATGTCTTGCACACCTTCGAAGTATCCGGCCAATACTCCGTGCCAGAAATTGTACATGTGTTTCTTATAATCATCAGTACCAGTGAAATATCTGAAAGTTGATCAAAGAAGAAAAAACGCTAACAGATTATGATCGATTTATGTATTGATGAGATATCAATTTCGTAATATTTTATACGGAAAAATTTGTTTGCCAAGCCACTACTTAAAAATGTTTAACAATAAAACTAGGTGGCAAACATTTTGGTTTTCTTTGATGTTGTATATCCCCTATACCTTTTTGGATTTTTGCTATTTTTTACCACCAATACCCAGGGTTTTGTTTAACTTTTTTCTTTCAGTACCTACGTATATATTTTCTTTTCGCCCGAAGTGGATGTTCCATTTGGTTTCCAACCTTCTCGGACCGGGGGATTAAATGAGTAATAAGGCCATTCTTCGCCACTGCATGACGTCACAATTGGGGGAAAAACAGAACACTTACTAAAGATTAATTATGTGTTTTCAGTAAACAAAATCTTTTAGTGAATTAAACCATAGTGTTTTTTTCCCCTTGAAATAATCAAACCTTATTGGTTGGAAAGTATATCACATGACTTTCCATGCCAAAGAGTTCAAAGTCGGTCGAAACAAACTTACTTTCTACGAACAGCTTTGCTGAGCGATCTATGGTAGAAATCTAAGCGACCTTCACCAAGGTCACCGCACGGCCGCAACAGAGGCTTGAGGTTACGGTAAATGATAGCCCAATCACGAGCTGGCAAAAAGTTAATCTGTTTCCGAATTTTAATACCTGAAAGAAAACAGTAACAAAAAATGGGGTAAAACAGTGTTTCTTTCATGAATTTAGAGCTAAAGACTTTAAAACTGCTACATTTGACTCGCTCTAATTCGAATCCCAAATACCTTACAAATTTATGTTTAATCTAGATTAAAGACTGTCTGATGAAATTTCGGAAATGGACCAAATTATTAGTCGGGCAAAAGTAACTAATAATTTTATCCAACTAATAATTTTATGCGACTAATAAGTTTGTCCAACTAATAATTTTGTCCAACTAATAATTTTGTCCAACTAATAATTTTATCCAACTAATAATTTTATGCGACTAATAAGTTTGTCCAACTAATAATTTATCCAACTAATAATTTTATCCAACTATAATTTCATGCGACTAATAATCTTATGCGACTAATAATTTTGTCCAACTAATAATTTTATCCAACTAATAATTTTATGCGACTAATAATTTTGTCCAACTAATAATTTTGTCCGACTAATAATTTTATGCAACTAATAATTTTGTCCAACTAATAATTTTGTCCGACTAATAAATTTGTCCGACTAATAAATTTGTCCGACTAATAAATTTGTCCGACTAATAATACGACTAAGTAAGGTACCTCCACTCTTTTCATCTTTATCATCTTTTCTGTCTTTTCCATCTTTCATTTTGTAAGCATCGTCAGTTAGTTTGGCCATTTTATCTGTCAGTCCGTCCACGTCTGTGTGTTCCTTTTCCTCTTTCTCTGTCATCACAAGACTGTTCTCTTCACCCTGTTTTAAAAAGAAGAGTTGGCGAATGAATGAATGTTTAGAACCTGCCAATTTGAGAACACTCAAGTTTTCCGTAGTAAAATCTCTTAAAAACGTGTTTGTCTTTTCTATTTAAGTAATTTTTAGACTACTAATGAACGTATATATGCATTATATGAATGTGTGCGAAACAAAACATTTAATTTTGAAACTGTTGACCTGTTCTTTTTTGGGCGGATATGTGACAGGGAAATTCTGCAGATGGGAACCCTTCCCACAACGTTTATACTCTGGTAAAGGACGTGGTCAATGACGTCGGCCAAGTGGTTAGAGTGTTCCCGTTCGCAAGGTTGTGGGTTCAACACCCAGCCGGGTCAGACCAAAGGCTTGAAAACTGTTACTCGCTGTTGTCCTGCTTGGCACTCAGCATTAAGGGAGCCTTCGAGTCGCCCTCGGTCGCAAGCTTACCTGCTTTACTTACTAAAAGAACTTCATTAGTAGACTTTATATACAGACTCCAGATACTTTAAATACGAAAAGGATAGGGTAGGATATCCAGGGGGAGTGGTTCGGAATTTCCAATATCCGAGGACATCCAGGGGGATTATGGAATTTTTAAAACAAGGAATGCCCTGAAGGTGGATAATATTGTAGACCAAGGATACCCAGGGTGTGTGGAATTTTTAGAACAAGAATACCAATGGGGTTGAGGATATTAAAGATCAAGGATATCCAGGAGGTCGTGGATTTTTAAAACAAGGATACCCAGGGAGTTGATGATGTTATAGACCAAGGACATCCAGAGGGTTGAAGATATTATACAAGCCCATTATTCAAAACAGAAAAGACAAGTTTTTTTATTTTGTGCTACTGACAGTTTCTTGCCATCCAGTTTAATCATAATATTATGAATTAATACAGGCCCATTATTTATACAATGATAACTGGTTTGGAGGTCAATACGGGAAAATATTGACCGCAGCCGAATCTGTACGTAGGATAAGGTCAATATTTTTTGTATTGACCGACAAAACAGTCATTATTGTGTTTATTTACTGGTGAGTCTATGTAAATGCTTTCGGTTCTACAAGAAATTGACATTCTTTCCCGATTTT
>JAUJPO010062280.1:0-13024 GCA_032270745.1 Tiaropsis multicirrata | reverse complement strand
ACACAAAAGAATTCAATTTGAAAGAGATTTGATGTTTTTACTTTGTATTTCTAACGACTAGTTGGCTCATTTCGTCTTCTCTTTTCACAAACCCTGTTTCTACCTACTCAGGATATAATATTTTCATATTTTCAATTGACGTCAAATACTTTCATATGATTACCTCTTTGTGGACCTCAATGTACCATCTCCATGGATATGTAACCGCACATTATCTTGCGGAATATCAACCTCTTTGTTAAGAATTTGATTGTCAAATGTAACACCAGGAACCTAAAGAAAAATTGAGCTTTTTCAGCAGACACAAGACAACAACCTACAGAAAAATTTCAAGAACAAATACGTACCTCCTGTTGAGGATTCACACTAACTACTCCCATGGATACCTAGAGAAAAATTGAGCTTTTCTAGAACAAATCCGTACTCCTTGTTGAAGATATGGGATATCCAGGGTTTGAAATCTTCAATATCCTAGGATATCCAGGGGGTAACAGTTTGATATCGTCCTGACGATAGTGGTTTAAAGTCCAGGATTTAACGCTAAAACTTTGCGATACCGCCCATTAGAACAACGTTTCATTCCTGTTGGATCCAAACCAAGATTTTTAAACTGACAATGAACTTTTCCAGAAAAAGTCCGTATCCCTCTGTTGAGGATTTAGGATATGCAGGGAGGGTCCGTAATTTTCAATATCCTAGGATATCCAGGGAACAAGAATCTGCAGACCAAGGATATTCAGGGGGTGGGGGTTCAAAATTTGCAATATCATAAGATATCAAGAGGGTAAGAATAACAGGACCAAGGATATCCAGGAGGGTTTGAAATTTTTGGCCCGGATATCCAGGGGGTCGGTGTTAAGAAAAATCGACATCCTCAACAGTGGGAATATAGATTTTTTCTAGAAAAGCATTTTCTTTAAATGACAATATATGGTGATCCAAAAATCCACTATTTTTGCTCTCTAAAGGCTTTGTGGACCATAACCAAAAGCACAGAAAAGTCAAATGACGGTACGCACACAAGGTTGCTACAATCTGCTCTCAATATCTCTTTAAGATATTGTTAGATATTGTTAGATATTGTTACCAACGAAAACCTTCCAAAACTGCGTCCACCAAAATCAGGAATCGAAGAATAAGCTTAGCTGGGCACTGCGACTCTGGAACCCAACAACAAGAGAAAAAGTTAACATAGGGAGGTGTAAATTTACATACATCGATACACTGCTTAAAGACACAACGTTTGCGAATGAAGGTGAAATACGAACAGCAATGCTTGACAGAGATGACTGGCTGGCGCCCGACCTAGGTAGGTAGGTTAAGGGTGGTCCCCAATCAGCACGCGCAGCACTCATTTTATCTGTTTCTCTGTTCTGATTGGCCTCGGAGATAACATTACGTCAGTTTGTTATGTATTCTTTTCTCCGAGACCAATCAGAACAGAGAAACAGATAAAACGAGTGCTGTGCGCGCTGATTGGGGACCAGCCTTAAGAGCAGTTAGGCGCAACCGCTACTCCTTCCCTCCTTTCAGGCTCAAGACTTTTTTTTCAAGGTCAAAAAGTCAAATATTGAGCTTAGGGTGCTATTACAAGATCTAGTACAGAAGCAGCTGCACCTCTCGTACACAACCTGTAGTGACCGGAAGACGTTAAAACAACGTTGCAAAGATGTCATGCATGTCACGCTAACTCACTTTAAAAATTTCAAAACTTTTCTAACAGTGCTCATACATTAATGACGCTCCCCAACAGCCGATGAAATAGAAAAACACATCCAAACCCTCAAAAACAAAAAAAGTCAGCAATGTTATCGAAGCAGAGCTATTTAAAAAAATGTTCCCATCCGATAATGATCCAAGTAATTCAAAGAATGACCATAACAACACTTTAACATTTAACACTTTCAGTGCTGAGCCCTTTTTGGTTTATAGCTCGTTAGATAGCTGAGAGTCTCTTCTTTCTTTTTGGGCCCTTTCGGGGCCGCCCATTTTAGGCAGGGCGGCGTTGCGGATGGCGGCTCTGACTTACTTGACGGCAAACTGCCCAGTGGTGCGGCTTCAAATCAATCTTTTTTCAATTCTATTAGCTATAGAGGGCAGAATCTAGTATAACTGAACCAAGTTTTTTGTATTTTCGTTCCCTCAATGTCAAAATATATGACCAAACAACGGTCAAAATCTCAGAAAAGTGGATTTCTTGGTAAATTTGGGTATTTTTTTTTACTTTCAAGGTGAAAATCTCTTCTAAAAGACCAAATTTCGAAATCTTTTGTGTTCCAACTGAATGCGCATTTTATTTCCATCTACTCAGGTCAAAAATCAAGATTTCAAGTCGAAAATAGAAAAGGCAGGAGGGTGTATATCCCATGTCCACTGTAGCCGACATTGGCGCTTCAAGGGTTAAGAACACTCTGGAAAGGAAAAGGCTCGAAAAAGTAACGAGGTCTCAGCATCGGATCTACCATTTGTTGTAAATATAATCTTATTCAGACTTCAGCTAACTGACGAACAGAACGGATTCCGTCCAAACCGTGGCACTACTGATGGGATTTACACAATAAAGAGCGTGCACTAAATCTAAATCAGTCATCGAAAACAACAGCCTTTGTACATATTATCTATAGATCTCTCAGCAGCATTTGACCACAAACCACGGAAATGGCTATTCGATACAATAAGACTTCGTTTTACCGACAAAAAGACACCGAGTATGATTAAGATTATATATAAAAACTTTATCAATAAACTTCTCTAACCTACGAAGACGAATCCTTTCAAACCACGTCCGGAGTCCGCCAGGGTGGACCCTAAAGTCCGTGTTTATTTAACTTATATCTCGATTTCGTTATGCGACTGATACTGGAGAAATCACACATGAATGAAGATATTAAATTCTTTGACCACAACTACCGTATAAACACTAGCTCTGTCTCACGAGCAGACATATTATCCATGCGTAAAAAGAATATCAGTCTCTCAAGTTTGTCAATATTACCCTGGTGCGGATATGCTGACGATTTAGTCTTATTTCTGAATGGCAACAATTCTTCTCAAAAATGTTTTCACCAGTTTTGGTATATACCCGTCAATGATCTTTAATCACCCAGCTGATTCTCCATATCCAAGTTCAATGATTGAACTAAATGAACGTCAGCTGTCAAACGTCTTGGAATTTAAATACCTAGGAGCCTTTCTTGACTGCAACCAGCCGAAAACTGGTGATAAGGAGATTAACCACCGCATCCAATTTGTCAATGCTAAGTTTCAATGTAATTCAGAATTTTCGTATTGATCTGAAAACTCGCATATTATTCTTGAATAGTTTTGTTCGAAGCCGGCTTGTATACGCATGTCAAAATTGGAATCTGACTGAACAACAATTCAACCGCGTTGATGCTGTGTATCGAAATCTTCTCCGCCGAAAGATCCGTGGTGGGTTTAAATTTGTGGATCCTGGCGCAAATGACTACCAATATTCCATCAACAATGCTCGACTTCACCGTATATGTGGCACATCAGATGTTAGCTTCTTTGTAAAATCACAGCAACACCCATTACGTCAGCCATATAATTCGAATGTGAAATTAATAACTTTCAATAACGATCATTATACGAAAAGAGGTCGGTCAAGTAAATCGTTACTGGACCAAGCCATTGGATTTAAAAATATCACTTTAATAAAACCAATACTTTGCCCTTGCCTTAAGTAAGAAAAAGTTTTTTTTGTGAAAGCTCGACATGGAGTTATAGCTCTTAGAAGTGAGTAGGCCAACCTTGCTTGGGTGAAAAATGGGTGGTTGTAGAACTTATTATTACTAATATTGTTATTGCTTACCCAAACTTTGTCAGGAACAGTGCTTTCACCAAATTCTAATTTGAATTTATTGCTGCCGCCACCAGGCTCGAGAAGGTGATCAAATGCTAAGCGATGGTCTCTCCATTTTAAACGGCATATAAAGTCCATGCTGTAGGAAATCTGTTGAAAAAAAAACAACATAAAACTTGACTCTCACCAAACAAACAATATTAATCTTATAACCCCTATTTCAATACTAACTAGCTGAAAAACATTCAACTCAAAAGAAAGTCAGTCTTTAAAATGGACAATATGAATTATGTTGACGTGATTTGGCAACGAGAAAAACGTTTGGAAAACGAAGCAAAAATTTGTCTCTTTTATTCAAGCGTTTTTTAGAGACTTTTGTACTAAAGAACAACGTGAAGTCTCAAATTGGGAGACGAATTATTTCAAAAGTTCCGATATAAGTATAAGTAAAAAGTCGTTAAACAACATATTTCTACCTTTATTGGGTTAATACTTACTGAACTCAGTTCCGATATAGGTACAAAATCGTTAATCACAATATTAACTTCCACCTTTATTGGGTCTCCGTTTTGTGACGGTAGAATGTGTTTATCATAATTTTTCAAAAGTTGTTGAAGGATTTTTGTTTGATTTTTGGAACTGATCAAGTTCGCGCCAAAGGTTTCCATATTGATTGAAATTGCGATTATTAAAGTCGTTAGGAATGATATTAGCTTCATTTTTTGGACGCAGAGGACGATAATAGCCTCGGTCTTGAGATGATTCCACGTGTAGTTCAATTCAATGCCATTTACTTAAAAAATATTTATTGTATTTCCAGATCATAAGCTTTGATTTTTTTAATGCTTTTTAGTTAATTTCTGAAAAATATAAAAATATTAATATTTTTTTTATAATGAATAAATATTACACACTATGTGCAACGGTAGTAAAGGGGGCGACCCAAAGAATATTCGTTATTCAACCGCAAAGTGGGGTGACCAGGACTCCTCCCAACAGACCCAAGACGTTATTTCAGGTCAATATACATCCAACATTAAGCACAACTGAAGAATTGTTTCCACAAAGGGCCACTATATCCAATATATTAACAATGTGTCTTGGCTATCTCTAGATACTCCGCCCTTGAGCAAAAAAAAATGGCATTAAGTCCTTGGTAAAACCTGTTAAAAGCTAGTAAACCAGGTTTGGGCTTTTCCAGAAAAAAATCCATATTCCCACTGTTGAGGATGTCGATTTTTCTTAACACCACAACCCCTTGGATATCCGTGCCGAAAATTTCGAACACCCTGGATATCCTTGGTCCTCAGATTCCCACCCCCTGGATATTCTAGGATTTTGAAAATTTCAGACCCCTCTGGATATCCTATATCTTTAACAGGGGGGATACAGAGTTTTCTAGAAAAGCCCTTTGCAGATGCACAACTTTGTAGCTGAGTGCGAGTGCTCAACCATTTGTTATCTATTTTTTTAACGGAAACATTACGCAACCTTACATCCTAAACAGACGGTTAGTCTAGTTGGAAATTACGTAACGGAGATATCGCCAAGTTGAAAATGAAAACACAATGAAGACAAAGACAAAATTTATTTCATAAAATTAACATAAATCAAAGTATGAATGAATACAGTATACAAAAAATGAATGTCAACCACACAACATAAACGTCTATATTTTGTCATCCGCTCGATGAGTCATTGCAACATCATCCTTACTAGCAGGCACATAACATTGTTTTAATGTCTAAACAATGTTGGTTCGATGTCTAAACGTTACTTGGTCGTTGAAACAATGTTGGAATATCTTTGCGCGCCAGAAATTTATTTGAAGTTTATGAAAGAACGTTGGTAAAACTTAATGTATCAGCTGGGATACTATCCACTCCATTTAACAAAAGCGTATGTGAAGTAAATGACATTGTAAATGAGAAACGAGATTGGGTACACATATCTAGATATTTTATCAATGATATGAACTTCCAAATTTTCTTTCTGCTTCTCCAACAACCTAGCACTCATCTGCTGGCGTGTGGATTTGAATTTCTTCAAGCGATTTTTCTTACGTCGTTCAATTAAGACGTTTGAATTGGCTGATGCTCCAAGATCTAGCTTAAATCCACCGAAAGATTCGTTTCCATAGGATGGGGATGGAGTAGCTGATTCATCTTCAAACGCTTCGTTTTGCATACCACTGAGTGCTGGTTCTTCAGGAATGGCCGGTGGTGATGATATTGAAATTTCATCGCCATGGATGCTTTCTATAGAAAAAATAAGTTTAAAAAGTAAAGCATTACAGCAGGCAATGACATTTTTCAATGTTTTTACAACGTCTTTTCAATGTTAAAACACTGCAGAGACAATGAGCCTTTCCAGAAAAAATCCATATACCCAATGTTGAGGATGTCAATCTTTTTTAACACTAACCCCCCTGGATATCCGTGCCGAAAATTTCAAACACCCCTGGATATCCTTGGTCTTCAGATTCTTACCCTCTGGATACCCTAGGATAGTGAAAATTTCGGATCCCCTGGATATCCTATATCCTCAACAGGGGGTGGGCTGCGGACTTTTTCTGGAAAAGGCCATCCCAGCAGGTACAAGATATTTTCAACGTTTTTACAACGTCTGCTCAACGTTAAAGCACTGAAAAGACATTTAAAAAACGTTGTAAAGACGTCTTGTGTCTGGGATGCTGAAGCAATCGGTAGAAGATATTCACGTATTCACGTATTCACGTATTCACGTATTCACGTATTCACGTATTCACGAATTTTGACGAACGAGTATTGCGGTGTTTTTGTGAGAGGTCGTGGGTTCAATTCCCACTCGATTCGTTACCTTTGAGATAACTGGGAAGTATATTAGTGCAGGATCTGTAGATTCATTACTAATAAGTAATATGCACTTGTTCTCACTCGCGGTGTTTATTGTTCACATACATTCCTGTTATGTTGAAGTCAACACTCTCCATCATAATTTGTAAACACTTGTGATTGATTAACTTGTTTTATCAGAGATTTGGAAAAGGGAGATCAGAAACGCAGTATTAATATAACAGCTACACCAAATCTGTGGTACTTCGGATTTCAGCTAATTTCATAAGATCCCAGCAACATCACTATGCTGCCCATATAATTCGTATGTCGCGGTGTTACGTTCTTTGAAACTGCTGACGTTTTAATGATGACCACTACACGAGACGAGATCGCGAGATTATTGTTGATAATAAAGATACATCTATTAGTCAATATTGTTTAGAAATTTGTATTTTGAATGGTTCGACATGGTGAAATACCCCTGAAATGAGTAGGCTTCATGGAAGGGGTATTCCTCCATGTCCGACCTTGCCTAGAAATGGGCGCGGTTGTAAAATTTATTATTATAGTTATTGTCCACCTTAGTTGACAAAACTTCCCCGTTGAAAGACTGGTTTTGACGTCAGGATGACGTTCTGTGACAAAAGTGAAAACTAGACTGGATCCAATTGCTCAACAGGCACGAAAAACGTTGTCTTGACGTCCGGAAAAGTCACACGTTTCTTTCTTATAAGTACATTGAAATTCGAAGAAGCCTTCTAATGCTCTTATCTTTTTTGGTTTCAAGCCTTAAAATCTTCTTAATTAGGTCTTTTATTTCATGTGTACATAATCAAAAATGATAAAAATGTTCTTATTACTATATACTCTTGATTCTCCAAAGCTATGAAATGTTCTTAAGATTATCTTAATTTTTTTACCTCGAAGCCTTATGTTCTTATATACTTTGTTCTTATAAAAAAAACTGTATTTGGACGTTGACAGAGCTCAGGCCTGGGCTTACTTGACAACACTTCGCCGTTCTCTCTTCCACCTCTTGGCGATCTACTAAGATAACCAACGCCGAAATTCTCCTCCGCAGACTGTTGCTGTTGAAAAGGTGGGTTTACATTTCCATTTCCATGGCCAACAAATTTCTCTTCTTTGATGCTCAAGAAACTGTTTTGAGAGCCAGATCTAGAAAGGTGTGAGAATTCAAACATGTTTGTTTTAGATGTTGGTGTTGTGTTGTTGCTTCCTGTTGGTTTGCTTGCTGCTGGTCCGAAAATGTTGATTGTAAGACCCTGAAAGTAAAAGAAAAATTTGTGCCTTTCTTTTTAACTAATACATGTTTAGAATGTAACTTCTAGAGACTTGTTTTTATGGTGACCCTGTCCGGACCTCAACAAAAATTTTAAACTAGTAACCAAATGCCCAGTGTTTTTAAGATGTCTCTGTATATAAAACATTACGTCATGAATATTACGAATAACCGGACAACCAGATGCACAGAAAGCCGGTCTCCATCCGGTCTCCATCCATCAATCGCTAGAAAGATTACGTCATTGGGAAAAAAATGCGCTGCATTAAAAAAAAAGAAGTTGACAACAGCATATTGCCAAATTGAGACCATGTCGTTTTTTTTTAGTACAAAAATCTTTAAAAATTGCTTGAATAAAAGAGACTAATTTTGTCTCGATGCTTCATTCTCAAAACTCGTTTAAGAGACTTTACTATGGAAAGAAAACTTCAAACTTCAATGGGTTCAATTTGGCAGCTCCAAACCCTTACAGTTCTAATTTTTAAAGTCGTGCGACTTTGTAACGTCATATTTAACCAATCAAATGGCTTTATTTATTTGTAAACCAATGGTTGTCTAGTATTACGTCAGTTTATTAAAAAGATCCCGTGACGATGAGTGGAGACCTTGCAGACGACGTCATACCTCTAATTTTCTTTTCCACTTTTGATCAATCACTCCAACAGCCGCATACTCCACCAAGCCCATGAAAACGTAAAAAAAACATACAAGCAAATACCAATCGATCAATTTGGAGTAGTTGACAAACGGTAGAAGATTTCGAACAGACTTGCCTAAAAAGTATACGAAAATCGGATCCTATAATCTGTATTTAAACCCATCAGACAGATGACGTTATTCCAACCTTTTTAAACGTCCAAATAACGTTCTGTCTTTGCTGGGAAAAGTGGCAGCTGGAACATTTTAAAAGTATGTTGCAAAAGGATTGTCACTAAAAATTGGTCCCGTAGAAATCAGGACAGTATCATTTTCTTTACTTTATGTTTCCTTTTTGTCATCGTGGTTGTCATTATAATATACATACATCTTTTTTATAAAACTTAGAGCTGGTTTCTACACTATGAAGGGGATCCAAAACACTTTTCTCACTTTTTTTATCGAACTAAATAATAAATTAAAACAGCTTTAGATTAAATTTCTAGTTAATCTAATTAATCGGGAAAGAAACTGTAATCTAAAAAACTTTTGGTCACTTTTGTCCGGAATAAGTCTTGTCCGATAACCTCGGCAGACTGGTGAACATTTTATTTCGACATCTTCGACATCGAAACGTCGTTTCAACATCAGACATTATTTGAACGTTCTTTCGACGTTAAAACAAAATTGTGTGTCTGCTGGAAGATGATACTTACTGAAGGTGATCATGGCCAATTCATGATATGCGTAAGTTAGCATTACGTCATTTTTCCTAACGGAAACAGCCAAAAAATCCGGAGTTTGCCTTCTATTTTGGGTGCTACCGTTAGTAAAAATGACGTAATGCTATATTACGCATATCATAAATACAGTTGTTATATCTAAAGCAACTCTTGCAGGTGTTAATCGATAACCCAGCAGACGCTCGGGCGTGAATGTCGGTACAACGTTGTTCTAACGTCAGAAACGTTATTTGGACGTTGAAAGGATGTTGGAATAACGTGAAGGTACTTACTGAAGGTGATCATGGTCAAAACAGTTGTTATGCCCAAAGCAACTCTCGCAGGTGTTGATCGATAGTCGATCCAAAAACCAACCCACGACAATATGACAATCAAGAATGCAGGAACGTAGACTTGAAGGATGTAATATTGAATATTTCGGGAAAATTTGAAGCGGATGTTTAGCCTGTGAAACACTAAGACAAGAACAATGTGGAAGTCAAAGTGGTTCATACAACCTAGACATAGACGTGAAGCGACGGCGGCCGAGTGGTTTGAGTGTTCGCCTCCAGTTCTCAAGGTTGTGGGTTAACCCCCAGTCGGGTCAGACCAAAGACTTGAAAACTGGTGCTCGCTGCTGTCCTGCTTTGCACTCAACATTAAGGAATTACAGCAAGGGTAAGCGGAAAAATCCAGGGAAAAGAGTGGCGCCCTCCCCTACCTTCGGATAGATAGCTATCGAAAAGGGAGCCTTCGGGTCGCCCTCGACTGCGGTCGCAAACTTACTTACCTAGACATAGACATAAAGGACACCCAGAATTTCCCGATTCCCCCGATTTGTGTGAAAATTTCACTACACTAGATCGTCGTGGCATTAAAAGTAAATAAAAAGTCAGGAACAACATCTATCCAGATTTCTGTTATATATCCATTTTTTTACAACTCTGCAACAAACTTTAATAAATAAAGGTTACATTAAACTTACAGTCTCCCAATCCATAATCTACGACTTCCCGGTGATACGTATGAGAATCGAATGTAAATTCCAACATATCTTTAAACTTTGGTGGAATGATTGGATCCCCACCTTGAACCCAATCCAGAGATATTTGGGTTGCACTGTAAGCGTCTAGAAAAACATTAAAATTAGAAGAAGCCTTCCTAATGTTCATAGTTCTTTCGGTTCCAAGCCTTAAAATGTTCTTAAAATGTTCCTAAATAATTAAGTCTTTTAATTCATGTGCACATACCGTAATAAAAAATGATAAATGTTCTTATTTCTATATTCTTGATTTTCCAAAGCTTCTAAATGTTCTTAACATGTTCTTTTTATTTTCTGAGCTCAAAGCCTTATGTTCTTATATATTTTGTTCTCATAGCTGTAAGTTAAGCGGAGGAGGTTTGTTGTTTAGCGGCCGTACAGTGGAGAAGTCTTTACGTTCAATTTACCTGTTTTGTGCTACTCATTTATGAAGAGCCTGGATCGATTATAAAACCTTTCGAGTGTGGTCTACAGACCTTTTGTCCGTGATTGTTCGGGGTGATGGAAAATAAGACGGGGAAATCCAGGAAACAAAGCGGACTTTTGATCACTACTTTAAAATATTTTGAGCAAGATGATATTTACGACGGTGGCAAGGCGGTTAGAGTGTTCAACCCCAAGCCGGATCAGACCAAAGACTTAGAAACTGGTACTCGCTGCTGTCCTGCTCGGCATTAAGGGATTAGAGCGGAGGGTAAGAGGAGAAATCCAGGGAAAAGAGTGGGGCCATCCCCTACCTTCGGGTAAACAGCTATTTGAAAAGGGAGCCTTCAAGTCGCCCTCGACTGAGGTCGCAAACTCACTTACATGGGAGATTTCCATACATGGAGGTTTGAAGATTCCCAAAAGAATACAGGTTCAAAAGCTTTCCATAAAGAAATACGGACGGGAATATACGTATAATTCATCTACCGAATTGAGACCATGACGTTATTTAGTACAAAAGTCTCTAAAAATTGCTTGAATAAAAAAGAGACTAATTTTTGTCTCGATGCTTCCTTCTCCAAACTCGTTTAAGAGATTTTACTATGGAAAACTTCAAAACTTACGTACTGCTACTTACATGATTCAATGTAAAATGGACAAGTTTGTTTATCAAATGGAAACGCATACAGATCCATTTCACAAAATACGGTCAGCGTCAATCTGAAAAATCAAAATGTTTGATTATGAATAGAGATAATAGTTGCAAAAAAATGACTAAATCAAAGGTTATCACGCAATTTTTGCGACATAGCGCAAAGATTTGTGTAATCACACATTTATGCTCCAAAATTTTGTCAAATCATGATCACGCGTTCAAATTTCCAACCACGCGATCACGCGGAATATTTCCAAAATTGCCTCATCAGGACAGAAAAACCTCAATCACGCCATCACGCAAAACTGTTAAGGTGGGATTATGCTCATATTACATTTGTACACCAATCTTTATTCATAAATAACAATTCACATTTCTGAAACAAAAGCGTACGGTGAAGGCTCATAATGTCTCTCTTGAGGTTTATAATTATCATCAATAATTATTGAGCCCATTGAAGTTTTCCATAGTAGAGTCTCTTAAAAAAGTTTGGAGAAGGAAGCATCGAGACAAAAATTAGTCTCTTTTATTCATATTACTAAAGAACGACATGGTCTCAATGTTGCAGATAAATCATATTTATAATATGTTTTAACTCTAGAAAATAATAGAGATGATACAATCTATATCATAATATTTGCATTTGTCTTAAGCCTTTTCTCTGGAGCGTTTTTATGTTAACTAGAGATTTTACGGCGTTTTTTTCCCGGGGGTTCTGTTTGAAATTTAGATGCAGTTTTTCCGTCATATCTTTCAAAAAGAACATTGTTTATTTAGTAAGCTTTGGGTCGAATTTCTGTTTAACTCAAACCATTTTAGGGTGGTCTGGGGCGGCTTTTTGAATGGTAAAACACAGTGTCATTTTCCTCAACTGATAGGACTTCGAACTACACAAGCTCGCATCTGTAGTTAAATCTTGCTACTACTTCAAATATAGCTACAACTGATTAAAAAGGGCTAAATGACATGAGACGTTGGCTTGCCAGTTCGTAAATAAATATTAAAATAGTTTTAATGTATTTATAATACCCCTTCCCTTAATGATAATGGACAACCTTTTCTAATCCCTGAATCTTAATAGTGGTCCTTCGTGGAAAAAATTCTTTAGCTGTCTAAAAGCTACTTATTATTATTATTATTAATATAGCATCATTAAGCAGGCATTCCCTTTAAGATTCAATGGCAAGGAATATAAATCAAATGTATTCCGAATCTCCAATCAATTATATGGAGATTATAATTTGAATCGAAATGGCAGCAATGGACTTAAAACCACATTACTAATTAAGAAAACTAAAGAAGTAGGCATCTGCGTGTTCTCATTCTTTGCCACGGCATGACGTCCCAAAGATGGGGGGGGAACAGAACACTTACTAAAGATTAATTATGTGTTATTGCCCCGCAGGGGCTTTTGTTGCTTCATGAAACGGAGATGCTCGCCAGAAAAATATTTGTGTTTCATGTTTCTTGAACTTTGGACTTTACCGGCCGGGCCACCACGATCGGGTGGGCCACCGAATTTTCAGCATCAATGGACAGTCTCACGAAGATTTGATAAAGGAAAATTTAATAACGTTATGTTTTAAGTATGTGTACCCACG
>JAUJPO010062269.1:0-13027 GCA_032270745.1 Tiaropsis multicirrata | reverse complement strand
ATAGAAAAGACAATATAAAAAAAAATGTCCAGCAGTTTTAAATATTCCAGGACATTCCAGGACATTTTGAAAAAAAAATTGAAATTCCAGGAGTTTCCAGGAATTTCCAGGAGAAAAATTAAATTCCAGGATATTCCAGGATATTCCAGGAGTGTGGCCACCATGTTAAGATATTGAAAATTTTGAACCCCCACCCCCAGGATATCCTCGGTCTTCAGATTCTTACCCCCTGGATATCCTAGGATATTGAAAGCCCAATATCCCTCATATCCCTGAACTTTTTTTAAATACAAAAGTTTCTTTCTCTTCTTTTAAATAATATTTCCTTACTTGTAGACTGCCTCTTGAAGCATATGACGTTATGATTAAGACATTGTTTGGTTCCACGCATGCGCCAATAAACTGATTCAAATTCTCGTTACGAACATCTCTCATCTACAGAAAAAATGGAAATTAATTCGTTCATTCTGTTCGTCGTTTTTTTTCATCAGGAACATATATACACCAATGAGATAAAGAAAGATAACTTATAACATTATTCACTCATCATTGCATCTAGAGCCCAGCCAGACACATGACGTTATCGAAACGTTCTTTCAACGTAAAAAATAACGTTCTGACGTTAGAACAACGTCGTTTCGACGTTAAAACATTCAACGTTCCGTGCCTGTTGGGAATCTGGTGTTGTCAGGATTTTGGACTATTCCTGGAAATAATTTCTTATATTTTTGGGACCCTATTTTTTCCCTCTACTAGGGCATGTTATATCTCCCCCCATTAACAACATAGTAAATACGAGGAAACGCTGTGCGTTGAATGGATACTTTATTGCAAGAAAATTTAAGCCAAAATGCGAATTTCGCAACATTTTTATTTCTTAATTTATTTCGCGGGATTTTTTACCTGGACCACAAAACTGCGAAATTTTCATGCAATAAAGTACTAAGATTTTAACATTTGCGGGTATAATATATAAAAAAAGGTTACCTGTTTTAACTCCATGAGAATGTTTTTGGAAAGTTCGACAGACTTCTTATTGATTTTCTTGACAGCCACCAACGTTCCTTTGTAATATGCAGTAGTGATGAATTGTTGTTTGGTAGGAATATCATAGTGAAGGCTTCCAGTGTGGCTCGTCTAGGAGAAAAATAATATTACATTACTTACTAAGTAAGTTTACGACCGAAGTCGAGGACCACCCGAAGGCTCCCTTTTCAATTAGCTATCTACCCGAAGGTAAGGGAGGGCGCCACTCCTTTCCCTGGATTTCTCCACTTTACCCTCGCTCTAATCCCTTAATGCTGAGTGCCAAGCAGGACAGCAGCGAGTACCAGTTTTCAAGTCTTTGGTCTGACCCGGCTGGGGATTGAACCCACACCTTGCGAACGGGAGGCGAACACTCTAACCACTAGGCCACTGTAGTTACTAGACTACTAGACTACTAATTTTCATAAAGCGACTGTTATTGGGGGGAGTAAGGTACATAAATAATCCAATTTGAGACCACTTCGTTTTCTAGTGAAGAAGTCTCTAAAAATCGCTTGAATAAAGAGACAAATGTTTGTCTCGATGCTTCGTTCTCCAAACTCGTTTAGGAGACTTTACTACGGAAAACTTGAGTGGTTCCGAATTGGCAAGAAAAGTAATAATTATTGAGTTTTGAGGGAAAATCGTGACCTAACTCATGATTTGCCTTACGCCCGATTTCCGCCCTGTTCGGCTGTCATCCTGAATAGACGGAAATAGGACGGGTGGAGCCGATTTTTGACTATACCAATAACTGAATTGATAGCATATATAGGTAGAATATTTTTTTGTGATTTCTTTTTTTTTAACTTACAAGACTCCCCAGTGACGAGGTGGACACGCTCCAGTCGTGGTAAAACAGTTCAGCGGCTGATATCTTCCACAGTTGTAAATTCAATTCTTTCTTCAAATGATAATTTCTGGGTTTGAAAAAAAAAACATGCTTTCAGATGTTTGACTCTGTCTACCTTATAATTCACTTGATCGGGCTCCCAATATTTGGACTTGGGCATATATTGTTTCCGTTTTTAATAGAAGAAGTCGAGAAGAATCGGAAACGATAAATAGCGGATTTTATTCGATAAAATCTCATGATTGAAGGATAGTGGGACAAAAATCCTACATCGACAAAGGTTAAGCATAAAGCTTTTCAACAAGCAAAGAGTCATTCCCACAAATTCCCATAACATATTTCTTTTTCGAAATTCGGGAATTGCTCGGGAAAACTTTTGTAAACTTTGTTGATTTTTCTACGGTACTGTATTGCCCAGCAGAACAAAACAAAAAATTGTCGACCGGACAGGGGGGGGGGGGGGTGGAACTTTAATATCAATTTCTCGGGAAAGTATAATCTAATGAAACAAAAGCGTACCTGTACAAGAAAACTGGAATGACAAACACAATAACACCAAGCATCGTCAATGAAATGGCTAAACCGAGGATGGTGCCCTCTGAAATTGATGAAAAAGTTTATATATAGAATGTGGTATTTGAAGACTACTACAGGCTAAATTTGTAAATTATGGTTACTTTGGGCTACTATAACTGAGAAATAACTGAGACATTTTCCTTTTGTTAAAAATCAAGATTTATTAAAACGTTTCGGCTCCCGTTTGTCTAACAGTCGTCAAGAATTATTAAAAATGTTTGAGCTAAAAGAAAAGTTTGTAGAAAGCTAGAAATCAATCAAATTAAAAAATCGACAAATGTGTGAATAAATGCAAAAACACACACAGAAATCGATAAATAACAAAAGGCTAAAGTTAATAAGGCTAGTTTGAATTTGAATTTCGCCTTAAATTGTGTCTTCGAAGTGTATATATGGTTCACATTTCGAGATATCGAAAAGACCCTCGGCTATTTCAAAAGCTAAAATGTACCATTTTTGCATTCTAGCACACGTACTTTGAGCTGGTTGCTGGCTCAAATTCACAAGGATACCGAAAGGTTCTTTCTGGTATAAAGTAAAAAAGCTCGCGCCAGATTTAGCTTAACACTAAAATTGGGCTTTTCCAAAAAAAGTCTGACATCCAGGGGGTCCGAAATTTTCAATATTCTAGGATATTCAGGGGGTAAGAATCTGAAGACCAAGGACATCCAGGAGGTGGGGGTCCAAAATTTTCAATATCCTAGGATATCCAGGGGGTAAGAATTTGAGGACCAAGTATATCCAGGGGAGTTCGAAATTTTCAGCACAGATATCCAGGGCGGTTGGTGTTAAGAAAAGTCGACATCCTCAACAGTGGGAATATGGATTTTTTTCTGGAAAAACCCAATTTTATGTTTTTAGGGAAAAACCCATTACAGGGACATATATTAGAGATATAAGAGGATAGTCAAGAGAAAGGGAGAGAAATCTGCTCATCGAAAATATAAAATGGGTTAAAATTCTTACTTGAGATTTCATCTTGTGCACATTTCATGTTGTCAAAGCCACACGGCGGCGTATCCTGTATCGGTTTCCCGTGTAGCCATTGCGGTTTCAAATCCGTTTCAGTTTTGGTCAGATAAAACCGGTTTTCTTCCGCTTCGTTCGCGTTAGAACAGTCGACGGTGCTCGAGTCGTCTTTCGATTCGAAAACAAAGACGCGCTCGGGTTTGAAGATGTTTCGCAGGTCGAGTTTGAGTTTTCGCTCGTCAAATTGGAACTGTCGAACTTCGAACAACACTTGGACGTCTGCTTTACAGTTGACGATGAACGGTGAACCGCTTATACCTGTATTATTACGAACAGAAATTAAAAAAATTACGTTTTTTGAACGTAGTTTCAACGTCTTCTCAACGTTAAAATATTGTGTACAAAGCTGCTGGGAGAGCACAACACACATTCTTTTGCGACACTTTTTTCAAATTTATAATATTCATTACGTTACATTTTCTGAGGAAACATCCAAAAAACTAGTGGCGAACACCCGGCCTTTTAAGGGTGTTTTCGTTAAAAAAAAAGATTGCGTAATGTCTTGTAATGGATATCATGAATTCATCCGTTTATAAGAAAGGATCAGTCCAGCAAACAATTAGCATAAAGCCTCCCTGAACAACTGAATGGATCTTTCATTAAGATTAAGGACAACAATAAAACTGTGGGTGTGTCAATGGAAACGAAACCAGTAAAATTTCAAAAGTGTAATTTAGAGAGAAAAGTCGGAGGGAACCCACTTTGAAATATCTTATAGGACAAAACTTAGACAAAAGTGACAAAAACGTTTGAGAGTCACTCAAATTTATGTCCGACTAAATTATGTCCGATCTTGGTTTTAGCGATTTTTAACTGTTTAGTCGGAAAAAAGTGACTAAAAAGTTTGGAGGTGACTAAAATTTTGTCCGGAACATTGGACAACCCACAGAAAACCATTATAGAAAAATACGAAGATATTTTGGAAGATAAAAATTTGTTAAAGATACATACTTTCATGTCGCGTGTTGAGGATGTTTTGAATGATATCTGATCCGTTGGTAACACTGTATCCTTTGGATAACGTTTTGTTCAATCCATGAGCGTACAACATCACCGCATCGTAAAGTTGGTGTGCTTCTGGTGGTGGCTGTGTTTATAGAGACGAGGGGAATAAAAAAAACTTTTTATTATCAAAGGTTGTTGAAATTATCCTAGTTTTCATAATTCGGAAATGGTAGAATTTCAACTAAAAAGATTTTCAGCTTTTTAGGGGTTTTTTACGATTATTTCCCAATTCTTTTTGAAAGCCGAACTTGATAATAATAATAATTTTTCTTACAGTAGACGAAACCGTGAAAAACAAAAAAATCAGCTTAGCAGTACCTTTGCTTGTTTTTTAGATTTGACAACGTCTTTGAGATCTCCGTTATATACTTCACTGTTAAACGGGGGTCTTGACATTCCCTTGCGAACGCGGTCTTGAAAATCTTTGAATTTTTTGTGTTGGTCCCCTTCTACAGAGGGAATCTAAACAAACAAAAAAAATACAGTTTAACTCGTGTAATTGGAACAAAATATTCGCTACCGTCAGATTTAATCAAACTCCTAAAATTCGAAAAAATTTTCTGCTCCCCTGGGAACTCGAATTACACTAGTTTAACTTCTGTATTGTCTTAAATTTTTGAATAAAAAAACCCAAAAGGAATGAGAGTAAAGCCCGGTCTCCACTCAGCGCGCGCAGCTCTCGCTTTTCATGTTTCTCTGTTCTGATTGGTCTCGAAGATAACATTACGTCAGTTTGTTACACAATGTTATCTCCGAGACCAACCAGAACAGAGAAATATATAAAGCGCGTTCTGCTTTCGCTAAGTGAAGACCGGCCTTTAGTATTATAAAAGTTTCTTTATACCTGTGGCATCAACAAAAAGAGACCTTGGTATGCTTTCACCATTTCCTCTTTCGTGCCGAAGAAGAACGAATTATCCCCATTGCCATCCCCGTGGTATCCCATCCACGGCAAGATCCAAACGTAATCGTACAAGCTATGAGTGTTACGTAGAAACGTCTCGCTGGTTGCGAACGGGTGAACGGCAATGAATACGTAGTCACCGTTCGTCATATTCTTCTTGCTGGCCATCATCATGAATTGTTGTAGTTTCCCTTTGTCCAACATCAATAACACAACTGAAAGAAAAATGAAAATAAATTTAATACAAAAGGTCTAATAAGGTATTTGGCTTTTCCAGAAAAAATCCATATTTCAGTTCAGAAGAGGGTAACCATATTCACACCCAGCTCTCTTAGTTTTGCCTTCCTTTAGAATATCGAAGCAATCCTGACCCCTAAATTTTCCAATTTCTTAAAGTACGTACAAAAACAATTCAATCGCTTACTTAACCTAGGTCGGGTTTGCACAAAGTTCTATTTTGTGTTAGGAACTGCTCTATTGAAAGCATGGACGCAACCCGCTTGCTCTCTCTCTATCATTCTCCTGCACACAGATAACCGAGTTGAGTTGACTTGCCGTGGTTGGACCCCGTGAAAATAATCGAAGAATCTTACATATAATGTATCTGCCAAATTGAGCCCATGTCGTTCTTTAGTAAAGAAGTCTCTAAAATACGCTTGAATAAAAAAGACTAATTTTTGTCTCGATGCTTCGTTCTCCAAACTCGTTTAAGAGACTTTACTACGGAAAACTTCAATGTGTTCAATTTGGCAGCTCCATACCCTCTTAGTTACGAATCTCTGTGGCCCATTAGGATTCGTCCCACTAGACACCCACCCCAGGGGAAAAAATCGCTTTAAAAGACATATTTTTTTCACCCCAGTGGAAAATCAGATGTTCTATCTCACTACACAGTGGTAAAGAAAGAAACATTTAGAGCCACCCGCCCCCCACTGAAAATATAATGAAAGAACAATAGATTTGTACGACTCCAATGATGGAAAACATTACCCCCAACCAGTGAGTTTGAAAAGTTATGACTTTCACACCACTGAGCTTTTGGTACCCAGCAGTACTGGAGCACAGAGACATGAAGGGGAGAAAGGGAGAAGGAAATTATGACTACGTAATGAAGAAGACAAAATTTCGGAAAACATTTTCCTTCTACTTATGAATTAGGAATATTTCCGTTGGTTCAAAAAAAAGTTCCCGGGGAAATAAATTGATCGAATAAACACAGCGTGGGGGGAGCTTGATGGATACTATTCAGAAAGGTCATGTAAAAATGAGTAAAGAACAAAACAAAACACGTCCCCATTGCTTTGTAATTTAAATTCATTAATGACTCTTTCGGTTTCCAGTTCATTTAATTAGCGATGATAAAGCTCATTATATGAAACCACAATTATATACGTGAGTGGAATTCTACATAGCATGTCTCTTTGAAGATGCCGTCACTCTAAGCCCTAGTGACGTCACTCAGTCTTTATGTGCTTATTCTAGCACAACAGAAAACAAACGGAAATTCCTTTCTGATTCTGTAAAAACGTAGTGACATTAACTAACTAAATACAAAAGGGACACAATAATGGGATTATGTTTGTGCAGCTCTAGGCTGTTTTAAACTTCCTAAAACATACAAAGATTCTCATTATCGACGGCTGTTTTGTTGTCAGTTTTCTCTCGCAAGACTTGCTGTCCCTGATACATTGACACCTGTTTCTTCGGCCTTGTTTTAAAGGCGACGCTGTTTTTAGCTTAAAAAAAGAGCCTTGTTTTCAAGATTTTGTCTTGTCCTCGTACAATATAATACTTCCGGCCCTCAAATCTTTCATTATCACCCCTCTAGTTTTGGCCAAGTATCTCTCACAGTATCTCTGCTCAGGTATCTCTATGTCAATGAATGCCGTCAACCTGTCCCCAAAGCTGTTTCTTGGTTTTGTTCTGTTGCTTCCCACCCAAAAGATACAGGACGTCGAAACAAACGTATTATGTCTGCGGAGAAAGGATTTCAGGCTCACTATTTATACTCTTTATACTCAGTATTTCAACATCAAAACAAGAAATTTTAGAATTTAAGAATAAAATAAGAAAGATGTTAAAAAAGGCGACTTACTCCTGGCTTTCCGTTTACACTTGGTTAAAAACGGTTCGAAAATGTGTTCCAACGAGTCGTAATAATACAAGAAGCTGTCCGTCTTCTCATAGCTTTCTACCAAAGTCATTTGCAAATCCGGCATGTTTTCGCTCTCCTTCTTCAGCGCCGTGTAAACGGCGTCCCAAATGTGCGACCGCTCGTACATGACGGCGAACTTCTTCCAACTGAACTTCTTGAGCATGGTAATGATCATGTAGATGACGTCACGATTCAAGGTCGTCGTCCGTGCGAATGTCGGGTATTCGGTCTTCTTGGAGAGGTCCATTTCTTGACAACTCTGGTAGGTGGAAAGAAAAAGTTTATTTTAATGTACACACTTATAAGAATATTGATGATGAAGTTGAAATACAGAAATACATAAAAAATAAAATAATTTTGGACCAGTTTGACGTCAATCATAACGTCAAAATGGACCTAACTCGACAGTTAATTCGACCATATTTCTTGATGTGTTTCGAGTTATTACTTGTTGTAATACGCTTTTTTTGCTCAGAGTTTTAAGCTCTATCAAATTGTATCAATGACTTTGGTTGGTTTTGATTTCTGATAAATGGCCCACAGAATGCAGGTGTGTGTTCCACAGAATGCTGGTCAGATAAAACTTGCGATATCTTTTTGTGAAAACGAGTTTCAGAATTTTTGATAGACTTATCTTTTAGGAAATTGTAGAAAATTAGTATTTTTTCTAAAAAAGCTTACTTTTTCTGTTTAACGAGACAAATAAATCTTCTATATCTCTGTCAAAATATCTGAACAAGTTAACAATATTTTGTTTTATCAATGCATTACATGGATATATACACACACACACAAAAGAACTCGAATTGTTTTCAAATTATTGACACAAAAATGATGATTTCCCAAAAACCTGCATTCTGTAGGCTGTAAGCCTATGAAATAAATTTTTTAAATTAAAAAAAGGCAGCAATGCATAAAAATTTTATATTAAGAAACTTTGGAATGCCTTCATATTTTCTTTTCAGTTATTTGACGAAGTGCGGTACAAATTGGTGCAAAAATCAAAATGTTTCAATGGGGAATTGGTAAATTGAAGTACATAAACTGAAGTTTCTAGTCTGTGTTTTTTCTTTCATTAAACTCTAAGGGGGTGAAAAAACTTGGCAAGGTGAGAGAATCAAAGTAGACTCAGCTTTATATTTAAACTTCCCCAAAGTATAAATATGAAACTTAGATTGATTTTTTTTTCATTTTATTTGCTGTTAAAGTTTGGAAAAAAGAGAGAAAAGTACATAAAGAAATAATTTAAAAAGTCTTCTTAAAGAAAGTCTCCAGTGCCCCCCCCCCCCTCCTTGAACATCAATATTATTTCAATAAAATTCCTCAAAGCATTACCCAGGATAACCCAGTTTGATACGCTTTTAACATACAATAGGCTTTTCCAGAAAAAATCCATACTTTCAATATTGAGGATTTCGATTCTTAACACCAACCACCCTTGATATCCGTGCTGAAAATTTCAAACCCCCCTGGATATCCTAGGATATTGAAAGTTTTAAACCCCCACCCCCTGGATATCCTTGGTCTACAGATTCTTACCCCCTGGATATCCTAGGATATTGAAAATTTTGAACCCCGTGGATATCCTATATCCTCGACAGGGGCGGGGATACGGACTTTTTCTGGAAAAGCCCAATTGCAAACTTAATGTGTTCTTTTGTCTTTTTACTGCAAATAAGATTTTACGATAAGGTACTAGGTAAATTTGTTAAAGAATGAGCATGTTTATTTATATAAGAAAAAAACATATAAAAAAAAGCTTCAAAAGCCAAAAAGCTAAGAAAATGCTACGAACATTTTTAAACCTTCTGGTAGTAGTTTCTAAAGAAAATTTCTGGAAAACAGCTTTTAAAAATTGACATTTTCTCTAAAAGTTGAATTTCAAAAAAGTTCCTTCGATCACAATATTGTAATCAACTAAAACCTGTATGGAGGGCAAGTGCAAATTTTTTTCTATTTTCGCAGTAGACAGTCACAGGAATATTATGTCCTAGTTTTAAAAACTTTGAGAGTTTTCATTATTAACAGCAAAGTAACTACATGGGTACTTTTTGCTTTAGAGGTTTAGGATAAAAAAAAGGTAGATATGATTGCTACATATAGTTTTAAGTTGGTAGGTTAACGTGGTATGGTTTGTCATCACCTTTTTTATTATCAAAAGTACACTCTTTTTTCTATAAGAACCTGAGCCCTGGTTGTTCTTATTTTTTTGCCGAATTTAGACTCAAATTGTTCTTAAATATCTTGTTCTTATTTATTGTCTATAGTTTAGGATAATATCCATAAAAATAGGAAAAATAAAGATAATGAAAAAGCAAAAACATTTACTTAGTACTTTTCTTAGCTTGTTCTTATTTGTTGTCTATATTTGAGGATACTGTGCTGTTCTTAAAATGTTCTTGCCATTTCTCAGCCTCTTGTTCTCATAAAGAGAATCAACATTTTATTTATGTGGGTGAAGAGAAGATAAATTTCCATCAAAATTGTAATATTCTTTTTTGAAAATGAAGAGTAAATAGTTTGAATAGCTAGCTTGTACCAGCCATAAATGTTTAATCAAAAACACAACATAGAAATAGTGTAAAAGAAAAAGAAAAATCAAGCATGTAATTTTTTTTGAAGAAGAAGAAGAATCCATAATAGTTTTTCAAATATATTTAAAACAAAGCTAAATTTTGAATAGGAAGACAAAATTTATGATGAATTTGTTTGTGAAAAACAGGTCTAAAAAGTTATAATAAGAAAAGAGTTTCTTAGTTTCTTAAGAAGCCTCTGGGGATAATTCAACGAGTTGTTCATCTTCTTCATACGGGCTAACACCTAGGATAATTTGTAATCACTAAGAGTCCTACTTCCAATCTCATCATATTTAAAGTAAAAAAACTCATTTTGTAGTTTAGGTATTATTTAAGAGCAAAAGTTAATAGACATAAAATAGGATTGTATATATGATTTTCTTAAAAATAACTCGTTTTGAAAATTCGAAAATTTAAAAATGTTTTGTTTTCTAATTACACGTCTTTTTTAATCAGAACATTAAAATTTGAAGAAACCTTCTAATGTTCTTAGTTTTATTTAGTTTCAAGCCTTAAAATGTTCTTAAAATGTTCTTAATTAAGCCTTTAAATTCATGTGTACATAATCAAAAATGAATTTTTTTCTTATTTCTATACTCTTGATTCTCCAAAGCATCTAAATGTTCTTAACATGTTCTTAATTTTTTGACCTCGAAGCATTATGTTCTTATATATTTTGTTCTAATAAAAAAGACGTGTATTTAGTAGAGACTCTAAGGCTACAAAAAATGGTAGTGTTTTTACATGTTCTTACGATAAAACTGTGCAAAAAAGATAGTACCAAAGTAATAAACAGGGGCACATAAAATCAAAACTCAAAATGAAAAAAACTCCCACAAATTTAAAAAAAGGAGAGAGATGGAAAAAAAGAAAGCAGACACCCCCACATAGGGCACACATCCTAAATTAATATCTTAAAGAAACAATCACAGAGCAGGTGAATACTGGATACTAGTAGGTCTATGCTATATAAAATGAAATAAAACTTTTTGGCCAGAATTTTTAATATGCTAATTCAATTTACAGTTATACTTTGACTTTTCTAATGTTTTCTTTTTTCTTTGTGTTTTTAATTTTAATCTTTTCCTGATAAACAAGAGACCAGAGAGGGGAAAATAGATTTTTAGGGACAAGCCTTTCCTTAGAATATAATCAATTAGAGCTAATGATTCAGGTCTGAAATATTCTGTTCCTTAAACTAACAGGTAGGCATTGAGGTGAAGACTTAAAGAATGTAAAAGCAGTTATAATACTGCACCAAAAAATACAGAAAAAGAAAACCCTTCTTGGAAGATAGGGTAGGCCATCCCCATGGAGAAAAGTGTCCTACTTGACTTTCGAAATAGGAATTCCTTTAATTTCAATAGGAATCTATATACTATATACTTTTGTATGCTTGCAACAATAAGTTTTTTTCTCAATAAAAACAAGCTGAAACATTTTTTGAGAATCTAGTCTAGGTCAAATTCAAAATTGACCATGGTCTCATAGTAATATCCTTTTTAAGAATTTACAAAAACTTCAAAAACAAAGTGAGCAACTTGATGAAAAAGGAAGATTAGTTTTGGAGAAAAAATAGTAAAAAGGAATAAAAAGAGGATGAATATTATTTTTCTAATCAACCTAAAACCTCTAATCATGACATTGAAAACCTCATGCTTTTATTTGACTCGAAATACATGGTTTATAAAAAGATAACATAACACAAGGGAAGAGTTTTTCCTCTGTGTTCTTGAATAAAATGTTGTAATCTTCTCTCTCCCTTTAAAAACATTAAACTTAAAGAGGAGATTAATATTTTACAATTGAAAGAATTGTTACATTTTTAAAAGTCTTCTCACATTAAAAAATACAGCTTTTTATATCCCAACCTGTAAAAAAACAGATTCTTTTATAATAAAAGAAGGCAGGACTTTTAGCAGCTGCCTTGATGAAATATCATAAACAAATTCACCTATTTTTTGCACAAAAAGGTATTAGGTATAATGGTATTGAGCATTATTTTTTATTCCATTAGAAATTATGCCAGTCAGACCTAATACTATGACAAACAATAATTGTCTACGAACTAAAAACTAGAATCTCAGGCACACTGGTAAAATAGTATTCTGTTTAAAAAACAACTTTCAGAAGCTAACCGCAACAAAATTAAATCTGAAAATAAGACACTATTGTTATATTTTTCTTTGAGGTAAAACTAGTAGTAAAATTAGTAAAACTAAACTGGCCTAAGACATTTTTTGGTTGTAAATAAGCAGAGGCTTATACCAAAATGAGATTAAAGTGCTCAGTATGAAAAGCCTATAATTCTACCATTCAAGCTGAAAAACTAAATTCCTTAAAGAGAAAGCAAAACCTTTCATAGATCAGTTCAAAGTCTTATATATATATATGGTAAATTTTATTTCATGCATGTTATCAATGTTGAATTGAAACACAAAAAACCTTTTTAAAAGATCTTTAACATAAGTTTAAATTTTAAAGTGATTTTGGTTTAATAGATATTTTTTTACTTACCATAGAAAACAATGGCAAATTCATTGCTCCTGCCATTTTACTGACAGTACGACAAAAACAATTGAATCCAATGAATCCAGAAACATTCATATTAAGCTGACCCATCATAATTTTGATCGCTTCTCTCTCAACACAGTGTGTATCTGTGTGGCTTGTATTCCAAACATACTTCAAACGATTTTCACTCAATAACTTATCATTATTATTAATGTCTTGTATAGCTACCGCTGCTGCAGCAGCATAGTATTTCCCTGAGTTATAACCGCTACCAGAGCGCTGGTTATGACATGTACCGTAAGAGCCCATAACTTGCAACACGGACTTAATTTGCAACACGATCTTTTAAACACGTTTTCTCCTCAACCATCTGTCCGTTTTCTTTTATT
>JAUJPO010062258.1:0-13027 GCA_032270745.1 Tiaropsis multicirrata | reverse complement strand
TGAATTACTTATGTTCTTATTTCTATACTATTGAAGCCTCCGAATGTTCTTAACATGTTCTTAATTTTTTGACCTTTTGAAGCCTTATGTTCTTATATAAAAAAAAACGTGTAGCTTAAGGGTTTGTTTTGAGAGGTATTCATTCAGTCAAGTTTATTTTGGTTCAAAGAAAACAAACTCTGTTTAATTTGAATGAAAAATAAATAAGTCAGTCATCATACCATTAAAAAATTTCCGTCATAAAATTCTCAAAAAAGTTTCTAGTGTTTTGGCATCAAAAGTGTATCAAATAATTTTGTTGTGTGGGCTGTATAATTTGAATGAGGTTAAACGTTATTACACTTCCCTCTTTAACTAGCATCAATTGGTAAAATTAATCAAAATATATAAAAAACTACTTTTTCAAAAAATGCTGGGTTTTGAAGTGAAAAATAATTTTTCACATGTAAAAATTGCTCGAATCAGACTATTTTTTGGCAAAACTTTGTTAGCCTATCCGGATCAAGAAGCAAGTGAGACATTATTTTAGAGGAAACGCGACAAAAATGTTTCAAAAACTTTTTCTCTTGTCCTACGTCAAAGGAAATTATAAATTTAATGTTCCTTCTTTTTAAAGAAATTTGTCAAAGTGTAATTAATTCTATCACCGAATTGAATAAAATAGAAAAAAAATGAGACAAAAGCCAAAACTCGTAAATCAAATTTGCCCATCAAAAGAAAACGAAACAAAATTGCTTTTCATCAGAGCGGATGGCGAGAGAATAATTTTTTATAAAAATAATTGCAATACAATAGCTTCTTTCGAATCTTGTTTTGTGGGCAGACACCAAAAATGGCAGAAAAATAAATCAAGAAATAAACATGCCCGAACAATTTTGGCAAGATGAAAAATTATTCAAATGTTTTTAATTGTGCATTTTTTACATAGATCAAACAAACAAACAAAATTATGAAACTTTATTACAACTTTAAGTTTTTAAAGGAAACTCTTGAAAAATACGACTTTTTTTATGAATGAATCGCGGATTTCCCATGTGACGCTCGTAAAAGAAGTTTCTCATTTTTTTGTTTTGAAAGAATTAAACATAGTATCACTACGATGTTATAATTGTCTTGTCTTGAGACTTTAGCTCATAAGAAAAGGTCGACCTTACAGATTAATTTTCAACAAAAAACAAAACAAACACGAAGTTCATGTGTTAAGAGAGAAACATGCAAAACAGACATAAAAACAACAAAAAAATCACTTCACGAAGAAAGAAAGTAGCATACCTTATCACGAATAAGTTTGCAAGATTCCAAGGGACCCACCGATGAAAATAAAGTTCGGAGTTCTTCTTCAGTCATCTCCTAGAAGAAAGAACGACCAAGCAGGGATTATATATCGATACACATCATTCAAGATTTATAAAAAAGGGTAACAGACTTTACAGACCTGAGATCCTTTACAGTTCAGAAACAAACATAAAAAGATAAAGCAAAACATACCTGCGGGAGATAATTGATGATAAGATTTGTAGCGTTTTCTTCATCGAATGCTTCAGCTTCGATTTGTTCCGCAGACTTTGGCATTGGGGGCTCCATTTGAGCATGATTAGCATATCCGTTCATTGTAGCTAAATGTCCATTCATAGCATTCATATTTCCATTCAAAAGGTGATGATGCCCGTTCATTAAATGTACAGTAGTCATGATTTTATAATTTCACGTGTTTCGATGCGATAAATAATATAAATACCAATAAGTTAAAATTCTTGTAGTTTTTTTCTTGTTAAAAATCTTGTGTATAGTGTTTCTTCGTGATAATATATTCTTCTTTTTTCAAAAAATCAAACCCAAAAACCAAGCCTTATACAACTTAAAAAAGAACGTAAAAGTTTTAAACGAAACTATGATGATCCTTTCTCACATAAGTTTTTCATAAAGTGAACCATTGAAAATCGCTCCTACATTTAAATTCGTGAATTCTCTTCCATGATTTGTTCGTACAAATAAACAATAGAACAAAATTCTGTAACAGTTTTGATTGGCTTACGCTTTATAATGACCTTCTCTCATTGGTTAAAATATCGTTTCCATTAACAACAAGAGACATCTGGTTTTACTCTGCTCATGTCATCTGTCACACATGACTCGCATAATGGGTTTTCCCCGAACACAAAAGAACAAAATATGTCAGATGTTATAAAACAGAATAGCAACTTGGACCTGGTTTTTCTTACTGATAGAGGATGTAAATTTTTAAGCTTCTTAAAAACAGAAAATTTGTCGTTTTTTCTCAAAGAAATTTGAGAATTTGTTAAAAGGATAAGGTATCAAGTTAGGGTGAAAAGTTTATCAAAATAGGTCGTCAAGATAATGCAAGAAAAAAAGATACTTCGAAATTTGGCGAGAGTGTGGAAACCGGGCAGAATAAAATCATTTGTTTTTTGAATAAAAGACCACGCAAACAAAGGAAAGCGCGAGAGAGGGAAAATATTAAAAATATGCTCTTCTATTTTTCATCACAAAATTACCGCAATAGATAGATTAATTATTCAAACAAGATTTGCTTCAAAGAAATAAGAAAGAGGGGAAAATAATGAAAACAGAATAAATTGTAGGCCATCTGCCAACCCCCAGTGCTGTTGAATGAAGAAATTAAGTATAAAAACACCTTTTGAAAGAGAAAGAGCCTGATAAAAACAGTCGTCGCTCCATTATTTCTGAATAGAACTTTCTAGCCCCCAATATACAAAAGAAAATAAAAAATAAGAAGTGTTTTTGCTTTTTCTTCAACTTTTTTTTTAAAAGAAAAGACGACTTATCCCTTACCAACCAGCGTTTCTCTTTTCATACTCGACCCCAAAAGTTTTATCTTTCTTCATAAATTTTCATGAGAAAATTCACCATAGAAAAGAAGTATTAAAAAGTTAATCGATTAGAAAATGTCTCCCCGCGCAAACCAAATCGTCACATCTCACCAGCTTGAATTTTTAAATTGTCGTGTCTCCCTCATATAAGAGACATTTTAAAATAAAGTTGTCTTGTTTATGCGACAAAATATTTCACCTATTCTTATCTTACAAACGAGAACCACTTGATCGATCATTCAAATTTTCTACTGTCTACAAATTTCTTTCTTCCTTCCCGCTCCAAAACAAAAGGTTTTCCGCTTTGTTCTATTTGTTTATCCAATTAGAAAGCGCCATCAGCAAGTTATTGCGCAATCGCAAAAATTGCCCAACGATGCCCAAAAGGCTCGGGATTTCCCCTGGTTGTCAATGTCGTAAATAAAGGCGCGAAAATAGATTTCTTGATGATATATAGCAGACTGAATGTCCGCACTTATTTCTCAATAAAAATTTGCATGATGTCTGTGAATATTCAAAATTATTATACACGTTTTTTTTATTAGAACACCAAAATTCTGGTTGAGACTGGATGTTTTTATTTACGAGTCCAAATAAAAAAAAAAATGATTATCTCTAGAGAACCGTAATGACCCCAGCAGGCACGGAACGTTGTTTCAACGCCCAAACAATGTTGCTTCAACGTCAGAACGTTATTTGGACGTTGAAACAATGCTGAGTGCCACCTTGTCTTAAAGATGTTCTCAATTTTTGGGCAAATCTCAGCCTCAATGTTCTTATAAAAAAACGTGTATTCTATTTCTTGGTCGGAACAAAAAGCTTGGATAAAAATGCTTGATTTTCTCGGATTTTCTAATCTTTAAAGAGAAAAAGTCGTGCTAAAAAAGTAACCTTATTATTTTTTCAAAAATTTGAGTCGAAAGAAACTACAAAAATTGAGTCGACCGAATATCCTAGAATTCAAATCTTTAGCTGGCGAACTACAGAAGAAAAAATGGAGAAAAACCTGAAAAAGTTGATCATTTCTCTCAGTATTATGTATGGTCTTTTCTTCGCTCGGGATAAAAATAATTTATCCTTCTCACTGTGGCGGTAAAACAGCAATTTTCCGAACAAAGAGCTACCAGGAAGTTATTGCGCAATCACAAAAATTGCCCAACGACGCTAGGGATTTTCCCTGGCTGTCAATGTTGTAAATAACAAAGCGCGGAAATAAAATTTCTTTTTGATGACCTTGTAGAAACGAATGAGCTAGTATGTTCAACACATATTTTTTATTAAGAACCTGCTTTATAAGAACATTTAGGTTGACATTTGTTCGAAAATTCAAAGCCATGCTAAAAAGTAACCATATTGTTTTCCAGAAATATGAAAAGGAAATTAGAGTCGACCGAATATTCAAGAAATCAACGAAACATAGAGGACAGGGACTTCCTACAGACCTCGTTAGCCAATGGGAGCACTCTAACTGGCAGATGCTTTCAAATCGCTCTCCAAGGCAAACATCAAGAAAAACTTATACACATTTTTGAGAGTGTTTCGATCCTAAAAGAGATCCTTTGATTTACCCTGCAGGAGATTTCCCTGAGTACCCTGAAAAGTGGCTCATCCCCGTAGAAAGTAGAAAGAATAATAAGCAGATATTCAATTATTATAATTATTCCGTCTTTTGATGAACAAATTATCTTCGTAAACAATAACAAGTATTCCGTAATAAAATGTATATCGTTATAAATGATATGCTTCGAAGAGTTAAAATTTGAACTAAAATTATAGTACAGTAAAAAAAAAAATTTAGTTGAATATGGTTTCTTTAGCATGAAAAAACCCCAAAATTTACCAAATAAATAAAATCAAAATACCATGATAAAAAGTAATACCTCATAGGAAATATAATTTTAAGTGGACAATTTAGCAATTTAAAATCTTTTTGAAAATACCGATGAAAAATGAAGATGGAAGAATCTTAAAAGTATATTTTCATAACAATTGTCCCTTCAAAATTACTGAAATGTTTATTATATTCATTTAATGATGAAAAGTTCCGGGCATAGCTATTCCTACACATTTTTACTTACTCCCAATGTCTCATCATAAAGCAGATACAAAACGGATTAAAGTTAAATATAACGAACCCCCTGGCAAACTTGGTCATGTGCTGCTATCTAACTAACGTCACAAAAAGGTTTTAGAAATAACTTTTAGAGTTGAATTGGTAAGAGGAAATTTTGTCTTTATGAAATTTTGGTTTAAAAAAAGCAATCTTCAATTCACCTTACTTATCAAAATATTACTGATGAAAATCTCGACGAAAGAATTAAGTGATTTTAAAGGCAGGAATTTATAACGCAACTTCTCATAACATGAAATCGAATGTACTTATAGACACAAGATAGACATCATGATTAGGGAGTAGGGATCCCCTAGGAATCACAGCACAGACCTACATCTCAACCCTACAGTTGCGAGCTGAAAAGCCATGTCGTATTCAGAGACACCTGAACTACAAGGTAGAAACGCCAGTCTGGCATTTTCCCAAGATTCGCTACAATAACCAGCCAAGTAATTGTAGTTATTGTACATTTGGCGCACCATTTAACCTCAGAAGGCATTCTACAACGTAAAAAATGTATTCTGACTCAGGTGTCCCTGTTCTATTAGGATTGAGATTCTACTTTAATTGTTGTCATTAATGATTGGCCTGTACAATGATGGGTATTGTGTTACGCTAGATAACCTGTACACAGAGTACTAATCACTGTTAGCGTTGTACGCCAATAACACTTCGAAAGAAGTCTGGAATCACCCTGACTTTAGGAGCAGGAAGCCTATGAAAGGTTTGGAAAATCCTCAAACGATTCAATACCACGACAACAAATGGATGAATTTAGGATTGAATGATTGCTATAAGAGCAAAATTAAAAAGAAATGTAGGGGAATCTTTGGTAACGACAAATTCCGTTTTCAACAATGGATAAAACCGTGAAACCTGTTGTAACCAGAGACTATAAGAAGTTGATGGGAGGGGTCGACACCCTCAGACATTCAAGGGATAAAAACATTTTTATGTTCCAATGTTATGGGTTTACTTGTAGTCCGCTTCAAGGAGGTTTGTCCTGAATGACTGAATGAATTTCTGAACTTTTTATCGGTTTATATGTCATTTTGAAATACATTGAAATCCTGACCCCAGAAGAGGATGATTTTTTCCTAGGAAATTACGCACGTATACCGAATCAAACAAATTTCTGAAAAAGATGGTGGTTCTTCTTCTTCTTCTTCTTCTTCTTCTTCTTCTTCTTCATCTTCCAACGTTTTTGATTTAGTTTCATCGTAAAAACAACAAGGACGATGATAGTCAAAACGTTTAAAAATTCTCAAATGGAAGAAATTATTCAAAAGGTTCCTTTCATTCTCAATTCTTTGAGTGATGGATATTATGACCGAACAATTCTCCCGAGGGCTGGTTCCCCTTCTTTTTTTTTGAACGCTTTTAATTTCATTGCATCGCAAAAACAACGATTCGACAACACGGACAAATACGGTAAAAACGTTTTACATTATATTACTGAAGGTGGAAATGTTGAAAAGGTGAGAATGTTTTCAAAAAACAATTTCTCAATTGGAAGATATTCTTCAACAAGTTCCCGACGTTCTCGATTCTTTGAGGTCTTTAAGGAGTGATTATGGTTTTACAATTCTTCTTCGAACGTTTTTGATTTCAGCGAAAATGTTTTAAAACAAACGACCGGCCATTTTCAAAAGCTTCATCAAAAGCAAAGACAATCTTTCATCCACACCGTTGCGTAAAAATCACCAAATGGTTGAATTATTATTAACAGAAGGTTGACGAGAGCTTCAAATATACAAAGTTATATCTTGGTAAGTGTGAATTTGATGTGAAATCTGAAGTGGTGACTGTGGGAAATTTTATTAAAGGGGGTCCTTTCGTTAAGTTCATTAACAAAGATGGAGAAATACTACGACTTCCTTCTACCGATCAAAATGATTGAAAAACTGAAACACATATCACATTCTACCTAACAAAAAGGTAACAACGCTTTAAGAATACAGGGAAATATTAATATGGATTATCCTCTTAACCTTTCCATACTGTAATTTTTTGCCATACTTTTGAAATGGAAAATATTATAACTGATACAAATTTATCAAATATAATCTATGCCGATTAAGACTGACGTAAAAAACAATGAGATATTTTGTCGCCTATAATTTTCTTGTGAAAGAACCAACTTTTTAAAAACCATAATGGCCTTATTTTCTTTTTTTAGTTTGACGATTCATTGATGTCGAATCCCGAAAAATATTTGAGATGTGTAGATGTGAAACACCTCGGACAAAGAACTTATGAAGTCAAAAGGAGAAAATCTTTTCAAAGAAGACAATATATAAACCACCTCAAATTACACGTTTTTTTTATAAGAATGATGCCATCTTAATTATTTCTTTCGGTCAAAATGTTGTTGGGAAATAATTCCTAAATACATCTAATGAGACTCGAAAATAATCTTCTCAAGCTGATTCAGCTGGCTTGTTTATTCTGGCTGGCACTCATTTAGTCATTTTTCAGACTGAGGCTGATGAAAACTTGCAAGAATATGTTAAGAATATCTTAGGACGATTTCGACAAAAAAGTTAAGAATATTCATCATGAAAAAAAACCTATATATACATTCTTATAAAAAAGGCGCGTAAGCCCAACACAACCTCCTCTAGACCGCCAACGACACAAACAGACCCTTTTAACAAACCTTGCTGATTAATATTCATAAACTTCATCGTAGCAATTAAGGAATAATGTTTTTTGAAACAAAATGAAAATGATCAATAGCAACAACATTGTATTTACGTAATAATTTTTTTTTGCTGGAACTTATTGCATCTGCTGCACAGAGAGGAGGAGCGATACAGGCTCGGGCGTCACCGCTCGTATCCTCGCTAAAAGAGAGCTGAAAAGAAAGAAGGCCAATTTTGGATTTACCAAGAAACAGTCATAAGGTCTCCACCTCCAGAGGCGAGGGGACGAGGTGAAGAAGGATCTTGAAGAAGGGACAAAAAATTAAAGATTTGGAAAACAAAAAATGCCGAGCTCAATGTCTCATCAAGTTTTTTCCTGAGGCCTAACATTTAAGTTTTCATTTATATTTTGTCTTTACAGCTCGACCAGGAAAATATAGATTCGAGTGCCCGTACGAGTTATGCAAGTTGGAAGAAAACACACTCAAAATGTACATCACGTTTGAGATTGTTACAGCATTAGCTTTGGCTTTTTCAGTTTTTCCCCATTCTTTCAGTCTGGTGGTCTGTGGTCTTTTGGGATTTTCAATGTTTTTTCATAAATATGTTAATTTATGTTAGTTTACCAATCAATTTATTCAAATTTATATGTCAACTTTGCTTTAGTTTTTGTTATTGATTTATTAATTTTTGGTCTGTATTTTACACATTTTCAAAGTTTATAAATAGCAGTGCCATTCTCACTTTTTCATTCACTTCAAAGGAGTGAACATCAAATCAAATTCACATTCACATTTTCACACTGTTTTCATCACCCAGGCTAGCTGGTAAGTTTTGTTTTCTTGTCTGCCATTTTGCCTTGGGTGTTGCCTTTTTCTAGCCATGCACTGCTTTGGACTTACACATTTTTTCAACATTTTCAACTTAGATTTTTTTCAATTAGACTTTAATTTTCTATTTTCATTTCAACTTCAATTTATACTTTTAGCCTTCAAATTTATTTCAACTTAGACACACTTGTAATTCTTAGTCAATTTTTCTTTTTAGTTTGAACATACATACACAGGGGCGGTGCGACACCCCTGCAGTGCATGCGCTTGCAGGGTAAGGTCGTCAGCGGTTTTTGTCGCTGAATGCTGGAGTTTGACTGAGAAACTTTTGAATAAACTACGATCATTTCAACGGCGGTGTGTGAGAAGCATTTATCGTGTTACCCTCCTCGATCGTAAACGTACATCAGATCTTCTTGATATGCTTTCGTTAGAATCATATAACGTATGTCGACAACAGCTTAGATGGGCTGGCCATGTGATTCGTATGCCTTTGAGTCGTCTTCCTCGCAAATGCTTTCTTGTTGGGTTCGTTCTAAACGTCCTCGTGGTGCTCCGAGGTACACATATGGTCGGTCGTTAATTAAATGTTTGAAAAAATCTGGAATTGACTGTAATAGTTGGCATGAGCTGGCTTTGAATAGACTTGAATGGAGAAAGTCAATATATTCACTAAAAATTGATCCATAATATTTTGTTTATGATATTTTCTTGACTTAGGTCTAGTATATTCAATTATATTTTTTTATGCGCTGTGATCCTCATACTATATTAGGTATGAGCCTATTCCCTTTCAGGGATGGCGTACTCTCTCCAATTTAAAATGAGATTTCAGTTGAAGTTTCGATTGTATCAACTCAAATTTTAATATATCATATTGAATTTGTCATTGGACAAATGAAATATCGGTTTCATGTTCTTGATGGACCCCTCCCTCCCTATCACTTTCATTAAAGGACTGAAAGACCAAGCTAGTTGAGATATCCTAAATATTGATAAATTGGTGACGTCTGGAGCTTTGGTTCATTTATTTACACAGTGGGATTGTTTGTAGTGAGTGACAAAAATTGAAGAAAATCTTGGGAAGAAGATAATTATATCGTTACAGAAATAGTTTCTTCAAATTGAAATAAATGTCTTTGAGCTAAACCCAAAAATGTAAATGCCAATATTTGGCATTCCATGGGAGGCTGGTATGTGGGACTCCCAAACACCGAGCCCCAACTATTTCATCCGATTTGAACAGTACAAAACTGTGTGCGTGGAGAGACGCTGTCTTCTACAGGAATACGAAAGCAGTGAAGAAGGACAAAACCAGGACCACCAGTTTGAACCGGAATCAATGCCCGTCGACCCACCGAAACGAACCCCATCAGCACCGACAAAGGATGACGTCAACCTGGCATCAAAGATCGTTTACCCGGCCCCTCATACTATCAATCAAACCGCCATCGAACCAACTGACCCTTTGGCCCTGACCCTTAGAGAACTAGAGAAGATTGAGTACATGAACAGGATTACAATTTTGGCACCAGAGGCTATACCCAGAGGAATTCATCGGACCCATCTTGGATGACGAAGAGGAGACCATCAGTGAGGCCAGTAACAACACCGTTAAATTGGCGGACTCAAAAAGAAAAGCCTCCGCCAGCGATGAACAAGGAGTTTGGCATACCAGTCGGTGGCTGGTATGTCGAGCTATCTAATACAGAGCCAAAATACTACTTCATAAAGTTCAGAGGAGAAGAATTTAAGATGGTTTGTCTGGAACATCATCTTGTCCACGAGGACGAAAGTCAAACAAGCGAACAAAACGGGGACAAGATGAGCGTTCCGGAAACAACGCCCGTGAAACCGGCACCAACACCAGCCAACCGACCCGGCACCAACGTCAGACACCAACACCCACAGCTTCAACAACACCGCCCGACGATCCGGCAACTACCGCAGCAATCGATCTCACTGACCTGTTGGCCCTGTTCCCTAAAGAGGAAAGGAGATATCAACAACTGGAGACGAAAGGGGGCAGGATCTCACCCAGAGAGCTTGAAGAGAATATAACGGGCGTGACTCCTGAGCGGTGTACTCAGAAGGGCTTGTTGGACCAATCTCAGACGACGGAGAGAAGGCAACAACATCAAAAGAAACAGAAACAACAACATCAACTCTCGAAGAGAAGAAAAAACGCACCTTTACCTTTTTCAATCTCAACGCCCACGATGATGTGACGAATACAGTAATCAGATGTTTAGCTGACAAGTTCAAACAAGAGCCAGCAGAAATCATATCAAAGATTTACAATGAAACCAGATTCAGATCGAGGTATGTGGCTACTTTTACCAAACAAAATTTTTTCGATCGCCTTCTAAACGACGGAATCAATCTCAATGGCACACAAATACGATGGAAAAAACAACGTCCAACAAGATTTTACATCCCAAACTTCCCTGGGTATTGCAATGCTCGAGACGTTTCGAACAGTCTTCCTGGAGACGTGGAAAATGATACATATATGAAACCAAAGATAAACCGAGAATTCGGCATTCCAGTGGGTGGATGGTACGTAGGACTAGCAAGCACAGAACCTAAACACTTTTACATAAGATTCGAAGGTGAAGAATTCAAAACGAGGACCAGATGAGCGTTCCAGACGCAACGCCAGTGGAACCGGCTCAAAAACCGACCGACCCGGCACCAACGCCCAATTCTCCGACAACACCACCCGAAGACCCGGCAACGACCGCACAAAATGACGTAATACAAACTCATAAGACTGTTGATCCGGCACATGCGACCACCGTCGATACGGTCTCAATCGACCTTACGGACCCATTGGCACTCACCCCAAAAGAGGAAAGACGATACCAGCAATTGAAGGCAAAAGAGGGCGAAATTTCGCCAAAAGAACTGGAGGAGAAGATAGATTTCATTAACTGTATCACGTGTACGACTCCTGAAAGGCTGTACCCAGAAGGACTTGTTGGATCCATCTCGCACGACGAAGAGGAGGCCATGAGCAGTGAGGCCAGCAACGAAACCATAAAGTCAACGGCCTCCAAAAGAAAAGCCTCCTCCAGCGACGAGGGTGGTAAGATCATTCCTTCTAGTGGGACAAAGAAGAAGCCAAAGAAAAAACGGAAAAAATAAAAACTTTTTTCATCTAACTTTTTTGAATTTTTGAGCTAATTTGGTAAGGCTAGAATTTTTAAATGTCAGAGGTATTAAGTCCTCGGAGTCTAAGAAAAAGACATTGTGTCACAGCTTTGCCAATTCTGACCTTCTCTGCGTTTTCGACACTCATCCTGATGAGGAGAGCGAATGTAGCTTATGTAGCTCTCCACTCTGACATCAAAGTCTCATTGCCTACATATATGCACCAGCCGACAAAAACACAAAGCGTGCCGAATTTTTCCATCTTACGCAACCAGATCTACAAAATGCTACTAACCTGTTAGATCAACTATTTGAACGTTATGGCCTTGCCATCAATGAGCTGAAAACTGAAACGATGATTTTGAACAATCCAGAACCTGATTATCCGGAGTCGATCGTCACTCTAAGGAACTCTCCTTTAAAGAATGTCGAAAAATTTCAGTATTTAGGTGCTCTCACTCGACATCAACGCTTGAAGAGAAAAAAAAACGAAAGTTCATTTTTTATAACCTCAACGCCCACGAGGACGTGACAAGTACACTCATCAGATTTCTAACTGACAAATTTAATCAAAAACCAGCTGATACGATTTCAAAAATCTATCGAGATACAAGATTCAGACTAAGGTATGTGGTCACTTTTTCAAAACAAGAATATTTTGATCGTCTCCTTAATGAAGGAATCAATGTGAATGGCACGACAATAAGAGGGAAGAAACAACGTCCCATTCGATTCTACATACCAAACTTTCCTGGTTATTGTAACGCTAAAGACCTATCCCACAATCTTCCTGGAGACCTTGAAAATGTTAAATACATCAAACCAAAAATGAACATAGAGTTTGGCATACCAGTTGGTGGCTGGTATGTCGGACTAACAAACATAGAACCAAAACACCATTTTATAAGATTCGAGGGAGAGGAGTTTAAAATGGTTTGTTTGGAACGCCATCTTGTCCACGAGGACGAAAGCGAAACGAGTGAACAAAATGAGGACCAGATGAGCGTTCTGGAAACAACGCCTGAGGCACCGGCACCAACACCAGCCGACCCGGCACCAACACAATCGGATCCTACTGGAAACAATCGATCCTACTGACCCATTGACCCTGTCCCCTAAAGAGGAAAGAAGATTCAAACAACTGGAGAAGAAAGGGGGCAGGATCTCCGCCAGAGAGCTGGACGAAAATATTGATCTGATGAACCGAATAACGTGTTTGACCCCTGAGCGTCTATACCCAGAGGGACTTGTTGGATCCATCTCTGACGACGACGAGGAGGCCATGAGTGAGGCCAGCAACGACACCATCAAAACAACGGCCTCCAAAAGAAAAGCCTCCTCCAGCGGTGACGATGGTGGTAAGACATTTTCGTCTGGGGGGGGGGGGGGGGGGGGGGGGGGGTTGACTAAAAAGAAAACAAAAAATAAACGGAA
>JAUJPO010062247.1:0-13028 GCA_032270745.1 Tiaropsis multicirrata | reverse complement strand
ATTTAAAAAGCATACAAAACTTAAACATTTGCATTTTCTAGTAATTTTTATCTGTTTCAAGTGTCTATTCTCGTGAATAATGCATTTCAATTATGATAAAAAAAGTCCTGGAAAAATTGAAAAAAGTCCTGGAAAAGTCCTTGAAAAGTCCTGGAATTTGACTTGATTTTCTGAGTGGCCACCCTGAAGTATTAAAAGTGTTAAAAGCCAACAGGAACGGAACGTCCTTTTGACATTCAAATAACGCTGTGCATGCTGGGAAGATAATAATTACGCTGTTTGTACCCTCAGAATGTTGGCTTTCAGTTTTAAAACATGGGAACAGGGTTAGGTTTAGTTTGTTAATTTACGGTTTTACCACGATGTAGCAAAATATTACAGTTAGATAACAATGATGTTTCTTGTGCTTTACGCCTTCTATTTTTTCCCCACACATTTACAGATCACCTCAGGAACTGGTCCATCGTTTGGTATGCGACATTCAGAATACACGGCGCCTGTTCTCTTTTCTACTTGTTAATAATATTTCAAACTGATTGTTATGTGTGATGGAGTGGATATTGGTGCCCCAGTGGTGATTATTATTGCGGATTTTTTCGGTATGGTTTGATGCGGCTCTGAAAGACATGAAAGTCTAGCGAATTAACTATTATTAAATTTTTTTGCTGACTCCTTCTTGTATTGTATACAATGAACAATTTTATCATTACTACTATAACCAACAGAGACATGACGTTTTTTCAACGTCCACGTACGTTCTGACGTTAGAAAAACGTTGTTTTGACGTTAAAACAACGTTTCCTGTCTGCTAGGTGTGGTTTGAGCCGTCATTTCTTTGTCATTTTCTTTGTCCATTTCAAAACCATGTTGCGATTTTTATTTTTTTTCAGATTTTTCTCATTCTTATTTTTTGTAACATAATACATCTCTATTTTATAACAAATTATTTTATTTTTTAGTGATTTTAAATTTTTAAATTTTTCTTATTCTCTATATAAGATAAGATACGTTTATTTTTAATTTTATCTGCTAAAAACCGTTAGTTAAAAGTGATAATTACCCAATTGGCCCAAAATAAAGTAGATTTTGATTACATACTTTCACGTGAACAAGGTGAGAAAAAAAGTTGAAAATTGAGCTTGGCCAAACCAGTCTTATTTCTTATTCTAGGCCTTCAGACCTAAAACATATATCAAGTAAAAGTTTTTATAAAAATGGTCAATTCTCGGTTGGGTGACAAACTAACTTACACCCTGAAACTTATTATTTTCTTGTAATATTTTTTCCTAACTTGTTATTTTTTGTAATTGCTACTGTTAAAATTATTTCCATTAACTTAGAATTATGGTGCATGTAAAAGCCAAGCGAGAATATAAAAACAAGTTACCAACTATTAACTTGACCTTCGTTTTCTTTTGCTTATTAGTGAAGGGAATGTCAGGAATTACAGTGCACCAGCGTCTTTCTCATTCAAGGAGAACAATTAGTTTCCATGTAAGGTAAAAGGACTACTGGTGCACTCTCCTTAGTTGGTTATAGCCTACCTTTGCACTCCTAATAAGTTAGGCTCAACAGACCAAAGTGCATTTTTAAGTAGCATATCCAAGAGAGCGATATAAACTTTGTTCGGTGTAATTATTTATCGCCAGTACTACTTGTTTTTTTTGTTTTTATTTTTTTAGCATTGTAAATAAATAAAATGAAAATATATTGCCAATATTGTGCAATGATTCATGGTACATAGGACTTGAAATGGAATATAACAGGACTTATCGATCATGAAGTTGGTGCTATCGTCTTTTAAAGGTTTGTTGCTCTTTTTCTCAGTTTCAAAGATCATGTAACAAGTCACTCAATAATAGACGATTGTAAAGGGTGTAGGTTAAAGGGTTAAATAGTGGGGATATTTTTTATTATTAGGGAGAAAATGATGATACTATACTATACCTAATTTTTCGTCGGACTAAATTATTCGTCGGACATGATTTTCGTCACCCACAAATATTTTCGTCACTGTTGTCCAAAAAAACGGATTTTTGGACTCTTTTTTCGTCGGACTAAATTATTCGTCGGACAAAATTTTCGTCACCTCCAAAAAACTTCGTCACTTTTGTCCGATATTTTTTTTTCCGATAAGGTATACTGGAAACCAGGGAACTAAGAATATTGTTATCTCGTCATTTCTTCAATGGGGTGACGTTTTGTACACACTGGGTCTAGTTTGGTGGATTCAGTGGGTGGGTTATATGGATATAAATGATGGAACTAATAATATTTACGAGGGTTATTTTGAATGGATTCTTGTTCGAATATTGGCCAAGCAGAGGAATGAAGTGATTCACTGTTGTTGTACGCTATTGTAAGCCCTATTTTGAACTGTACAGTTTTTTAGTTGCATTTTACAAGGTTGTATCAATAGCTTGTATAGCCCATCCTGCTGGGGACATGGAATTAAAAATCAACTTGAAACAAGGGGGAAAATATCAATTGTTATGAGTGATTAATATTCATCGAGTCATTTCTTCTCCTTTTTTTTCTTGTTTCAATAATTTTTGCCGTTTTTTTTTAACAATTTTTTTTCTCTCTTTCTATTGTAAAATTGGAGTGACAAGATGGTGACCATCTGGGTACAAATGAACGTCGATAACTCCATCAAATACTATTGTACTCTAAAAGACTTTAAAAAACCTCTCTATCCTCCCAACAAGAATGCCAGTGAAAAAACAGGAAAAAAAGACTTTTAAAATAGTTTTTAAAAATCGATTTAGTTTTTTGCTCGTTTTCTGAAAAATCTTCCTTTTTATCTAAAACTTAATGAGAATTTTATGATTTTTTTTTTAGATCTAAGAGTAGATTTCATTCATTGTGAACTCTGTAAAGGATTTAAGCCTATAGTGCCTGCGGACAAGAAGCGGGCTGAACTACGTATAAACCAAAGAGTTAACCCACCACTGTTTTTACAGATATTGTGAAAACAATTACATCAAACAAAATAATTTTTCGTTTAGAGTCCGAGAAGTAAAATGTTTAAAGAATATGTCCGAAATTGTTGCTTCTTGTGATTTTAGTATAACGAAAGTGATACAAATCAAATTTTATTTTTATACTTTGGGAATGGAAAATTTATCAGTGTCATAAAAAAATTTGATGAAATTTTCAGTAAAATATTAAAACAGGTGCCCAAATCATGTTTCAGTTCCTTTTAAATAGTGTTTTCACTATTTTCTCTGTAAAACTAATTTGAATTTTAGTTTTCAAACAGATTTCACATAATTTTCTTGCCGTTCCTATCGTCCTTTCAAAACGTTTCACAAAAAAGAAATGATCTTTTAGAAAAATGAAGGGAGGCAAAAATTAACTTTAAAATCATCAGATATTGTCAACGCTTGATTTTCTCGTGTTTGAAGAAAAAAAGCCCGATAACCCCATCATATATATAATAATTTTCTTTCAGGGATCTTATAAGTTGCAATCTGGTCACAAAACACACAACAACAAAACAAAAGAAAAGACAACTAAAGAAATAATTGTAAATTTTTCCATCTTATCCCTTCTACACCTTTTGCCCGTAAAAGCTGGCAACTTTCCATCGTAAATATGATTTTTTCTTTTTATTTTTCTGTTCCCCTTATGTCCATATATTATATATTCGTTTTGTTTTTTTCCTAACAGTCTTCAAAATGATAAGTCTGCTTGGTTCAGAAGGACTCAATACAGACAAACAAATTTTTACTTAAGAAAAGAATTTTCTTTGGTCATTGATTTTGCATTTTTTGTTTTTATTTACTTGTTGTTGTTGTTTTGTTTTGTTTTGTTTAGAGAATTATTGGCGCCTATTGTTTACTCAATTCATTGTTTACGCTATGGATCACGTGATGGTTGACTTTTGTTTTGGCAATAAAGCTCCAAAGCGCAGATTGAATGGTACGTTGAATACATAAACGAAAGAGATCTTTAATTTTAATGAAATATTTCATTGATATTTCTTTTTTAAATTTTGATGAATGACGATCGTAAAATTGAAATTGCCAATCCTTAAAAATTCGTTTAAAATTGAAATCTTTTTTTTTCCAAAAATTTTTAGGCCAATAAAAGCGGAATAATTTTAAAGAATTTTCTGACAAAATTCTGTTATTTCTTAGTCGCTAAAGTTAGTTTTCATGAAATTCTACTAATCTAAAATTCTAAAATTCAAAATTTTTTCTATTTCTATGGATCATTCCCCTTTATCGGAAAAAAGTGGGCAGATTTATTCAAAGAAATCAGTGATGCTTTTACCATGAAATAATTTGAGTAAATTTTGTCAAATTTGCTTTCAATGTTTTTCTTCCTACTTCCTATTTCTTCAACTGAATTTTCAAACCATAAATTCATTAAATTCGAAAAAGCATAAAATTGTGCCATTTAAAAACATTAAAAAAAGTTTTAAAGCTAATCTTAAGAATCTCAAAATATCAAAAAACTTTGGTCCTGCCCAACCCAATTAATGAAATTACACTGCAATTGACTTCAATAGGACATTACACAACTAAAATTACTCAACTTTTAAAATATAATATTGTCTTCTCAACAACAGGAAGCGAGAGTTTTTTGTCATAGAGAAAGGCCACTTTTATAGCAAAATGTCGTAAAGTAATTAACCGCTGGGAATCCTGTGTAATTTGACCTTTCGAGATTTCGAATTCATAGTTATAGAGCGATTCTATTTGTTTTATGATTGTGAGTCAGGTGCAGATGTGATGCGTTGAAAATGAGTAATTTCGTCATCTTTAAGATTTATGGAAATTTACATTAAATAAATCATAAGTCATTCAAATAAATTTCTGATAAATATATTTCAACAAATAAAAACAGAATTAAAAAATTCAATGATATAAATTACACAATTAAAAAAAGTAATTTTAATTAATTCAGATATTTACAATATTATTATATTTACACAGCATTTATTACGGTTTTGCTAAAAATCCTGTTTTCCAACCGATGAACTGAACTATTTGCTAGATATAAAAATCATAATTTAGAAATTCCAATTGTGGTTAATTAAATAAGTTTTCAAAGTATTCTATGCATCCTTCATTTTAAGAATTCTTGAGGACTTCACTGAAAATTTTTTACATGTAAAATAATTTTTTGATGAATTTTTAGGTCAGAGAAATTTTCACAATCTCACTGATAAAAATTCCAACCAAATTCTCTAAGCTAAAACTGGATGAAAATCAAAACTATTGTCAATAGTACTGCATAACTTGTTGGAAATTATCGAACATTTCCTGTGGATGTTGGTGGTGACCCAATGTTGAAATGGCCAGGCGTTCATCAAGGTTTTTTAGTATTGGCTTTACTCCGTCCACTTTTGAGTCTTTCAAGATGGTGGAAAATATCTCTTCGTGACTTCTCTCTTTCCTCGTCACGCCTGGTTTATTACCTATAACTTTTTGTTCGTTCATTAGGTCTGTCAATGCTTTTATATAGTTGATAGCAAGTCTCAGAGTTGTTATTTTGGCCATATGTCCGTCTGCTATGTAACATGGTAACGCGTCGCGTAATGATTCAAAGGCCTTATTGAGAACCCTCATGCGCTCCCGTTCCCTTGCGTTGACCAGTAAGCGTTTCTGTAAGCTCATGCGTGGACGTTTGGGTTTTGGAGGACGTGGTCGGTGGTTGACGGGATTACTGAAGTTGTTTTGCCATGGTGGTGGGTACATTCTGGGGTATTGTCCTGGACCATCCGGCAGCATCCCATGTGGTTGCCTATCCCATGGTTGTGGATCAAGGTTTCGTGATGTGTAGAAGTTGGATTCGTTCCGATGGAAGCTCCTGCCGTTTTGTTCATTCATCAAGAAGGGTGAGGGATAGGCTGAAGAAAGGTTGTAGGGGTATGGTGGTGGTATCGATAGAGAGGACATCGGAGTCGATGAAGGTCCATTATGTGTGTATTGCTCCTTATCACTAGCCTCGTTGTTTTGTCCGTAAGTTGAGTAAGGTGCTCCTTGAGTTGATGATGCCGCCTGACTGCTTCCATGTATTGCACTGAACGCAGAGGACGGTGGTACAGGGAAGGCTTCCCCATAGTGAAGAGAGGATGACATATGCTTCCAATGTTTATATTATCTTCTATTGGTCAGTGGACAAAGAGTACCAGATGATCTTCCGCGCGCCACACTGTCCTTCAATAAGCCGTATAAATAATGTTTTGATAATACGGTTTCAAATACGGTCTGATAATCTTTCTGCAGAATGAACAGGTTAACAAAAACAAAGGTCGGACAAAGATGGGTTTTTATTAAAGGACCAGCCGCTGTATGTTGTGTTGATAACGTATGACAATCTCATCGATGTTTAATTTAGTTGTCGAATCAGCTTATTCTCTTCATCAATACTCTACCCCCTTTCTTTTTCTTTCTTTTTCTAATTTTCTATTCTTCTTGTCTTTGCTCTCTCTATTGTTTTATTCTTTTGTTTTTTTTGCTTCTTCTTTTGTTGTGTTTTCAGCAATATGGTGGAAGATGATTTAAGCTTGTCGTTGGTTATTTTGCCCTGGTTTCTTGTTTTCTCGTCGATTATTTCATTAATTCAATATTATGAAAAAAACAGTCCCGATGACTGTTTTTCGACTAAAATTTTTCACGTTGCAATTTTTAAATTCTTTCTTTTTCCATTTCTTGATTTGATTGGTTTAAAATTGGTTAGACAAGAGGCATTCAAATTCTTGATAGTTTTCTTTCCGAAAAACAAAGAAGAAACCCCCCTTTAAAAATTTACCCCCAAAAATTGATAATATAATCTGTATTTTTACGAAACACGAAACAAGGAGGGAAGAATTCTTGATTGTTTTGCTTCTGTTTTTTATATAGTTTTTATGTACAGGGGACAAAAAATGTAAGGAAAAATCGATTCTTCACTTTCTCTGTCTTTTCGCAGTTGTGTCATTCCTTCAAAAGGTCACATGATACAAAGTTTAAAATTTATCAGCCAATCACGTTTGTTTTATTTAATGGTTTAAACCAATCAGTGAAAAGAACATAAATTATTCACGATTTCTTTTAATAAACGGGGGCAGAGGTAACACATATGGCCAAGTTATGTTGAATAGTTTTAAAATATCTTCGAAAACTTTCAAAAAAGAATGAAATGTTATTTAAATTTGAATTTCATGTATTTTTCTTCAATGATAAAAAAAGACGTGAGAATTCAATCATTAATTCTTTTCAGTCTAGTTGTGATTTATATATGATTTTTTGCGAGGTTATTTTTTACTTTTCGCCAATCAAAGGAAGAATAAAGTCAAAATATTTTTTAAACTAAGATATTTTACAAATGGAATAAATTGTCATACTCAAATTAAAAAAAATTCCATGTACAGATTCGTGCAAAGATGTTCTGAAAATTACTTTGTTTCGGAAGGTTGCGGGTTTGACTCCGACCCCGGCCCGAATCGACAATCGTAACGAGGTCACCACTAATTACCCCCAGGTGACAGTCGTCTGGGTCACATTCATAGTAACAAATCCTTGAGAATAGAAGTGACCCTTCGGACCCTAAACACAAAATTGCTTTCAAGAAAAGAATTAATATTTTACTAAACTAGATAAAGTGGAAACATTTCCCAGTGTTGCACCCACTATACTCTTGCCACATCCAAAAAGTAGAATTTTGTGAGGTCTATTGCGGTTCTAACTTTAAAAACCACAACACCACAAAGTTCTTTGATCAAAAGTTGCTTATCTGTTTCATGCATGCAACATTTCAGTCTCCGTCCCAGTCTCCAGCATGTTGTGTGCGTTTTTGACTTAATGAGACTGTCTGTCTATTATAAAAGTGGGTGGCATCCGAGGGTGTGAAATCCCGAAATCTTATTTATAATACAACACATAAAAGTGACTCGTTTGGAACATTTAATTGGTGATTTATGTTCAAACTGAAAAGTAAATCAATAACTAATGTTCAAAAAACTGAAAATATTGAAAGTCTGACAAGTGAAAAACCAATAGCTTTGTAGCTTTTGTAGTGCTTGAAAAATATATACAAAATAATTACAAAAGTATTGTCATGTGACATTATAATTACCCTATTGATAAACTGTTTATAAAGAAAAGATACAAAATCTAAATAAAAGGAGTGACAGAACAAAAGGCAATAATAAAATATGATGGATTTTTCCAGATGTACAACACCATTTAATTATTTGGCAAAATACTAAGATCGTTGAAAATTCTTAAAATTACCGGAATATTTACGTTTTAATGCAGTCTTAGAAACGCTCTCCCATTATTTTTGCGTTGAAATCCCGAAATACCGTTAAAACATTCCAAATATCCCTTGATCCCGTTATTTCAAATGCCTCCTAAATATGGATCTTTTTTTGGCAGGATTTGAAAAGAGTACGGCTAACAGAGATTGTCTTTAAATTGAAGTGACCTTAGAGAAGTTTTACAAATTGTGGAACTAACTATGTCTTCCTTTATTTTGGACACAAGGGCTGAAGGTTTCTTTTCGAGCACAAAAACCTTTTATCAAGGCCTTCAGTTTTCAAGCAGCTGAAGTTTTCTACGTTATTATTCGTGTCACGTGTCACAAACTCGTAAGGTGATTGGTTGTCGTAACATAAATGGACTTTGTTGGATTTCTTGAGAGATATACATCGTTTGTCGCTCATAGAATCTGAAAATGATGAGAAATAAATACAGTAGTAATGAATTAAAAAAGTTGGTCATAAAATCAAAAGTTTGTTTTTCCAAGCAGAGTCAAGGGAGCAATGCCTAATAACCACCTACTTTCTTCATACCATCAAGTATTATATATATCGTTTCAAACTGAATAATAAGGGCCATAAGTTTAGCACCCCCTCCCTTGAGGCTTTGCTCACTTGACCCTGCTTGGAAAAAAATCAACGGCAGATTTACTTTAAAAAAATTATTCCCGTTCCCACCTTTGTTTGAGAATTCTATTTGAGGCATTTTGGATCTTTTGCGAAAACATAGATGATTATCTGCCCACAGATCTTGTGGTGATTGATGCGAGATATCTAGACATGTACATTTGTCGCATCGTCCTGCTTTGAGACCAGAGCATCCACAACTGGTTGGAAACCTCATATCTTCAACCCATTTAAAGTCAAACGGCCAACATGGATCTACAAATAAATATGTTAATGTGATGAAATACTATTTTAAGTTTGTAAAGTTGTCCTCTTAAGTCTCTTAACTTTATGTATTTCGAAGCTTGATTTGTTAAAAGATAATTTAGATTTTTAGCAGAAAATCTTATCTGTAATTCGTAGCGAATTCACATAATACCTATGCGCTATGGTTCCAATTGTTTGAAGGAGTATCACAAATGTATTGAATAAAAAGTTCCTTAAGTTTCAAATACTTAAAGCGATCACACGAGCATACGTCGAAATTTAAAATTTGGTTGTGTTTTTTTGTTATATTGTTCTATTGTTCTATTGATGCAAACGTTCTATCTATTCACAAATCAATTTGTTTTCTTTTGCCCAGTAGACACACACCAGTAGACACACACCAGTAGACACACACCAGTAGACACACACCAGTAGGCACACACCCGTAGACACACACGGCGTTTTAACTGTTTAACATCCAAACAACGTTATTCCAATACCACGTCATAACGTTATTTGGAAGTTGAAACCATGGAACTTTTGCTTACATTTTTCGGATATCAACACTTACACAAATTAACTGAAGTTGGTAAAGTTGGTGTAGCTGTTGTTGTTGGTGTTTTCTTTAGTTTCTTTGGTGTCAACAATCCCAACAGAAAGGCAGCATCGGGCGAAGGGTTTTCGTCAATCTCCTCTGAGGTCGTCAAATCAACTGGCGGTAGGATTTCTTGTTCTTTACCGACAGTTGTCGTTTCTGTTGTCGTTGGATTGTCTGTGTTTGTCGTTGAAGTTGTCGGGATTATATCGATTAAGTCGGATTCAGCCTTCTGTGTTATTGTTGTTGTTGTTGTTGTAGTTGTTGTTTTGAGGGGAACGATGTTGATCATATCTTCTTCGCTCTTAGATCGTGTTGTTGTTGTAGGTGTGGTGGCTAACTGTACTCCCAGTAATTCCAAAATACTTCTTGGTGTAGTTGTTATTGTGGTAGTAGTCGGTGTTGTTTGAGTAGAGGTTGTCGGTGTTGTGGTTGTGGTTGTGGTTGTCGGTGTCGTAGTTGTTGTAGTTGTTGTAGTTGTTGTAGTTGTCGAGGTTGTGGATGGTATCATTGTTGTGGTTGTCGTTGTTGTTTGAATGGATGATTTATAGTCTGGACACTGGAAGAGAAATTAAAAATATGGTAACTAAATCGTGGTTAACTAAGGCCGATTTTCCTGCAAAACCCTTTTTTGATAATTTTACAGTTTTTTTTCGCTGATTTGAATTGACTTGGAATTGACTTCTACTGTCATCCAGTCTAAATTTTAGCTACAAGGGTTCATAGAAATGGATCCTTACGACCCAAATTTCAAAGAAACTTTGAAGAATTGCATTATCTCACATAAGCGTGGTTGATCTGTGCAATATCAGTTTTACTGAAGCCCACTCTTTGTCCGATATGTGAAGCAGGAATGTTCTTTGGAACAATGGTTTTCAGTACTCCTCTTTCGTCACTGAACGAGTATTGGTTGTAATGCATGATGGAATACAAATCGTACCTGAAGAAAGAACAAAGGTTTGACTGAGAGTTGTTCTCCCTTTCTTTATCTGCTGAATAGGAAGAATTGTGTCCTCAGGTCTTTAGAGGAAAAAGCACTGATCTATATCTTATTCCACTGGATTGGGCTTCTCACTGCTTTGAATATGTAGTCGGTTTTACAGCGAGTCAGCTATGTTGTTTTCCCTCTTTAGAAATCGGAAACAACATGGCGCATTTTGTCAAAACTGAACACACTTATTTCCATTTGACTTGTACAGTAGACTTTATAATTAGCGTACACTATCGGGGAGTCCGCCAATTGGAAGTATTCGCTTTTTAAAAAGTTCTTGTAAGTGAAGAAGCTCTCTCGAGGAAACTAAATATGTCCGATAAAATCAGAGGTGTCTACTCATTTTCTGTACTTTTCAATTTTGATTTGGTCAAATAGCTTAAGGGAAGAAATTTTCGCGGAATTTAATTTGCTAAATGCTTATCCTCTAAATTTGACCTTCTTCTTTTTTTTAGGCAAAATGTACCACATAATCCCATCAATCGGGAAATTAAATTCGGCGAAAAATTCTTATCGCTTCCTATCCTGGTGATTCAGTAAAAACTTACGGTGCATCGAAGTCACTGACAGTTTTGTGATCATACTTCTTAAAGTTGTGTTCCATTCCTAAAATATAATAGTTTTAGTTAGTTAGAGCTTTCACGGATGTGAAGAAATATGAAAGAAAGAAGATGCAAGAAATATGTCAGGCAAGTTACGGCCTGTGCAAAAAAATCCAAGAATCAGAAAACGAGTGACGGCCAGTTGTCCCACCCCTTTCCAGGGAAAAACTTCTGTTGATTCTGATTTGTCATATTATTACCTTTCCAAAAAGTGCTGGGCCATTAATTCTGTTTCAGCCATTTTGGGAAAATTGAGGAAAAACGCTCTTTGCTGACACCAGCATAAAATTAAAATGCTAATTACTGTTCGGACGATTTTTTTGCAGATGAAAGACTTTTGTCAATTATATCTGCATACCAAATTTGAGCTCATTTCGATCAATATTCCAGGAGTTATTAGCATTTTAAACTTTTGCTAAATATTTAAAATCAAGGGACAAATCTTTGGCGGGAATTTATTTTGGCGAACGGTTATTTTTATAAATTTTGGCGAGAATTTTTTTTTTGGCGAACACAGAAAAAGACAAAATAAAAATATGCTCTCAAACGTTCTTTAAAGTCAGGTAATCACAATACAAACAAATGGAAATTTACTATATAAAAAAAGTTAATCTTCATCATCGATGATAATGTCAAAAGCATTGCGGTTAAAATCCACGTCTTCCTCGCGTACGTACTCTTCATCGTCATCCTCTTCATCGCATTCAACTCTTGGATTAATTAAGTCATCTTTCATTTGTGATGATATCGGTAATAGGTTGAGTATCAATACCATCGTTCTCTGGCAAAGGTAAAATGACTTGGAAGGGATCAAGAGTCGGTAGGGAAGCAGAACCCATTTTTACGGCGTCATAAATACCAGCTGCTTTCCATCCATTCAAAATTACTTCACGCCCTTCTGAAGATGTAATATGGTTGTAAAACTGAAGAAGCTATTTCGCATGTAGTGGTTTGAGGGTTGTTAATTTGAACTGAATGTTGATATCTTCGATCTTTTTGTTGAGGGATAATCCATTGTCGATTTGCTTTGAATACCATTCTGTGAATAAATTCTTCATAAAGTTTTTACAATGGTTGTTTACGGTGAGATCCAAAGGTTGGAAGATATGCGTCATGTTACTGGGAACCAAAACGAGGAAGATATTATGCTTCTTCAACATCCTCTGTTATCTGACCACGAAACACGTCAAAGATTAGGAGAGCTGCTTGACTAACATTACTTAATTTCTTTCGCTGGTTGTTGACATACGGTACAATGAATTCCTCGACCACTTTAATCGATTCTTGGGTATTGCTGAAGTGTTTAAGGTTGACACTTAAAGAAAATGAATCTGTGAACTGAAAGTTTGGGAGACTTCGTTGCGTTTTTCCTCCGTATATCAGTTGCATCGGGAGAAAATTTCCATCAAGAGTGATAATGAATGTGCCGGTGATACTTCTTTTATCAGATGATCCGATGATTGGAATCGAAGATGAACCTTTTTTGGCCATCATGTGGTTCATCGTGGGTATAAACTTCGAAGGTGTTTGGCGAGAATTTATTTTGGCGAACGGCCATTTTTATGAATTTTGGCGAGAAATTATTTTGGCGAATTTGAGCAAAATTCGCCAAAATTAATTCCCTTAAGGTATTTGTATTTAAATTTTGAAACATAAAATTAAATTTCCCAACTTACCGAATCTTATGTTGTAGAAATTAATCTTGATGTACTT